>SAYR01001268.1:644011-663023 GCA_004382745.1 Argopecten irradians irradians | reverse complement strand
CAAATGCTGTTCAATAACTCTATCATATGTTCCTATCTAATATATATACAATATGGCAGTTAATAAAGAACTACTGAGAACACACAATTTGTAAACTTTTAGTAGTTTCTACTTATATTTGAGTCGAGTTGTAACTGCATATTACTTATATAATTAATTTATACATATGAATGTCCAAAATATTTTCAATTTGATATTTAGGAATATTTGGTATTATAATCAGCGTTCCGATATATAAAAATCGGTCAGGCGACTATGGCAAGCCGTTTTTAACATTTTAATCATATTGCCCCCTTAAGGTAATTATTTTTCTCTTAAGTGAAATTATTTTTTTCTTAAGATAAAAATTGTTCCCCTTAAGTGAAAAAAAACACATAAATGCAAATTGTTTTTCGCCTTAAGATGAAAAGAATACACTTAAAGACAAGTTCGTTCCACTAACTAAATCAATAACATAATGGAAATGAGGGTTTATTCCCTTAACATGGAAAGGATATCACTTAAGAGATAAACAAAAATGACTTCACATAATGCAAAGAATGTGTTCCTTAAGTGTAATGACATTCGTCTTAAGGTTAATAAAATACCCGCGTCCCTTTACCCACCCCGGGCAAAAAATGGAACAAAAAACCATTTCCGTCTGCCTCGTTTTCGCAAGTTAAAATATCAGAAGATGGCAATATGGCGGGAGACATAAAGTGGCGTTCTTGAAGCGATCCAGCGATAATGGGGCTTTTGTCCACTTTTCAATAAACTTAGTATAGAGGGGCTTTTATTTTTATAACTTAAGGAACTGGCTTTTCACTTAAGAACGAAAAGATTGTATTTCACTTAATGTGGAAAAAGATTTTTATTTCCATTATGTGTAATTTCACTTAAGGCGAAAAGCTTGTTATTTCAATTATGTGTCTTTACACTTAAGACAAAAAATTTTTTATTTCCATTATGTGTAATTTCACTTAAGGCGAAAAGATTGTTATTTCAATTATGTGTCTTTACACTTAAGGCGAAAGATTTTTATTTCCATTATGTGTAAGTTCCCTTAAGGTGAAAAGATTTTTACTTCCATTATGTGTAATTTCACTTTAAGGCGAAAAGATTGTTATTTTCAACTATGTGTCTTTAGACTTAAGGAAGATTTGTTAATTTCCATTATGTGTAATTTCACTTAAGGTGAAAAGATTGTCCATTATGTGTCTTAACACTTAAGGCGAAAATATTTTTATTTCCATTATGTGTAATTTCACTTAAGGTGAACAGATTGTCCATAATGTGTCTTTACACTTAAAGCGAAAAGATTTTTATTTCCATTATGTGTTATTTCACTTAAGGCGAAAAGATTTTTATTTGCATTATGTGTTATTTCAGTTAAGGTGAAAAGATTGTTATTTCCATTATGTGTAATTTCACTTATAAGGCAAAGGTTTTTATTTCCATTATGTGTTATTTCACTTAAGGCGAAAAGATTTTTATTTGCATTATGTGTTATTTCAGTTAAGGTGAAAAAGATTGTTATTTCCATTATGTGTAATTTCACTTAAGGCGAAAAGCTTGTTATTTCAATTATGTGTCTTTACACTTAAGACGAATTTTTTTTTTATTTCCATTATGTGTAATTTCACTTAAGGTGAAAAGATTTTTATTTCCATTATGTGTAATTCACTTAAGGTGAAAAGCTTGTTATTCAATTATGTGTCTTTTACACTTAAGACGAAAAGATTAATATTTCCATTATGTGCAAGTTTACTTAAGGTGAAAGATATATATCCATTATGTGTAATTTCACTTAAGGCGAAAAGATTTTTCTATTTGCATTATGTGTTATTTCACTTGAGGTGAAAAGATTTTTGTTTCCATTATGTGTTATTTCTACTTAAGGCGAAAAAGCTTATTATTTCAAATTATGTGTCTTTACACTTAAGACGAAAAGATTAATATTTCCATTTGTGCAAGTTTACTTAAGGTGAAAAGAGTATATATTCATTATGTGTAATTTCACTTAAGGCGAAAAGAATTTTTATTTCCATTATGTTTATTTCACTTAAGGTGAAAAAGCTTGTTATTTCCATTATGTGTAAATTTCACTTAGGCGAAAAGATTTTTATTTCCATTATGTGTTATTTCACTTAAGGTGAAAAGATTTTTTATTTCCATTATGTGTAATTTCACTTAAGTGAAAAGATTTTTATTCCATTATGTGCTATTTTTGATTTGCATAAGGTGCCCTTTACACATTATTTCCATATGTGTTATTTTCCCACTAAGTTTAAAAAAGAATTTTATTTCTATTTTCTGTCTTTTTAGTAAGCTAACATAATTGTCACATGCATTTTTACGTGTGAAAACAAACATGATATAACAAACATGGTTTTTAAGTCCCAATATTGATAGAGGACACTTAATAATGGAATTTGTACATTTAGTGAGAGAATGGAACGCAATATAAAGATTTTTTTCCTTGGCAGGTGTTAATTTTCAACATTAAATTGGAATCAATAAATATATATACAAGAAGAAACTTTGATAAGGCATTTTGCATGAAGTATCGACTTATAATAAAGAATTTTATTAAGTGTGTAAGCAGTATCGATTGAAATTTTATTCAAAAATATTTGAAAACATGTGCTTCCACCTTCCCTTCGATGCCTTCTTCTGAAAATCCTTCTGGTGGTCTCTACTATCTCGTCTGGACGAGGAATCGCCCTTTTCCACAGCTTCGATGGCGTTTTGTACAACAGCCGCGGCGTCCATGCTGAGTTTCTGCTTCAAACCATTTTCATCTCGCTAGTTTTTTAAGGGTTGCCACCTATGTTGTTTTAAGTAACAACCATAACGCCCTACAGAAGGCTGGTTTTGATTGGACAGAAAGTAAAACGCATTAGTGATTGGTCAATTTTGGGTCAGTCCAATATTTTGTCCTCATGGGGGTTATATTGATACCATACGTTATGTGCTAATTTCCTTTAAGTGAAAACGATTTTAACTTAAGTGAAAAATGATTTCACCTTAAGATGAATTATACTAATTCCCTTAAGTATTTTTGTTTTATCTTAAGGGAAAATGACACATAATGCAAAAGCATTTATTTTACCTTAAGATAAATAGTATTACACGCTTAAGGGAAATAAATTCAAAATAATAATTTAACTAAGAGGGAATATGATTAAAATGTTAAAACGGCTTGCCATAAGCGACTGTGCATTCCGATTTCAGTGTATATTGTATCCAATCAACATCTACGAAGTGTACCTTGATTGGTATCTGATTGACTCCGCCCCCTGTGTCATCACTTCTCTCACCGAATCTTGGACAGCTACCCAACTTCAGAATTGAAGAGTTTTACGTGCCGCCACGTAATCGTTTCGGGGACACGCGTACCCAACTTCAATGACAAGCGGCCTATAATAATATGAGAGACGCCAATTCTTTTTTAGGAAGGGGACATTTATTTGAGAGGTTGGAACACTGTTGGCAGGAAATATTTCAAGATATCAGATTTTTATTTTTACTCATGACATATGTACATATGCAAGAAGAGGTCAAAAGGACATAAATAATAATTATAAAAATGAAAAATAAAGAAGGAAATAATAGATGGACACAGTCATCAATAGGCAAATTTAAATACATTGAAACCAACAATTTCTATTTTTCCTTATATAGTTTAGAAAGCTTAATTTACTCTTCTGAACTAAAACTACTTACTTTACTTAAGAGTAGAGCTGTATTGACAGTATAGTAAACATATCCTTTCATTTTGCGATTAATTATGATTAGTAAAGTAGTATCTTGGCTATAGTAAATTTTCTCGTAATGCTACAACCAGATCACTTGATTACATACATATAAGATAGTGGTACTCTCTCCAACACAAATTTGTGTACAGAGAGGACATACCTTTCCTCGCGAGGGATATTATTCCATCTGCCTGTCTCTTATATGGGAATTTTAAATTAGAAGTTCTAAATTTACACCAGATATTTACGTTGGTTATGATTCAGTATCTCAAAAGTATGAGATGAATTGAATACACTGTTGGCAGGAAAATATATACCTTTTGCACCCATAAAGATAATTTGGTATGGTCCAAGGCTAGCACGTGGGTGGCAAACCATGTGTTGAGACATTTGTGTTAGACTAAATCATTGCTGTTGTACAAAATTCGGGACGTACCTATTAATATTACTTACTCAAATCAATATGGGATGGTTACCATTTTGTAATCGCTGGTGCTTCAGAAAGGGTCTATACAGAAGAGGTACAATTAAAACATATTTGGTAAATTCATTTTAACACTGTGAAAGCATATGATGCTGGTCACCGTAAGTGCCTCAATTGCATGGCCAGTCTGATCTTGTCGGCAAAGGTTTATGTTTTAGACATTGTAATTTGGTAAATACAAGATAAGAATATTTATTTGAACATGTCACTAACTACCAGAAGGTTTACTTCTCCACTGGTCCTACGATATCTGAAATAGAAAATAAACAAGAGACAGACAGTGTATTATAATTTAATAGATTTCAAATATTCCAAATAGCGTTAATCATTTCACATCATTTTCTAACAGTGTATGCAGTCACGATGTTAATTTGAATAGTTTCTCCGATCTTCTCTGGTGCATGAACTAATTAAATTACTACATTAATTAAGTAATCTGAAAGGTCTGCAAGGTAGTGATATTTTCAATCCGTATTAAGTTACTATACCTTATTCCAGCCGGATGGCTTGGTCGGTATATCGTAACTAAAGATGAGACGAATTTAATCTCACCACGTTGTATTAATGCAAAAGCCAAACGTTATAACTATTCACGAAATGATATCATCAGAACATTAACCGACTAAGAGTAACGTATTGTGGACGATTTTAAAGTGACTAGATTCTAATGCTTTTCAAACACTTCTAATACATCATAATTCTATGTTATTCAAGTTCTCTAGACATTGATACAATGTGAACGGCACGCACGTGGACGCCGATGTTTGACAATAGTTTTGGTACCGTGTTGACTAGATTTAAAAACAAACAAAACAATGCACATTTTATTGTTATATTTCCTCAAATATACACAATATTCTTCGCACAATAAGATAGATTTTTTGATTTATTTCAAATCGATCTTGGTTCAATCTGTCTTAACAGTCAGGCATCACGAGTTTTTCTTCTCTGAAATAGAACTAAAAAACTTTAGCAATAGGATTATAACGATCAACCAGCTGTTCGTAAAAAATAAACAAGAGATACAGTGTATGTTGTATAATTTAAATAGTTTCAAAATTAATTCCCGTTCAATTCTCCTTGCAACCAGGACTGATGCATGCAGCTGATGTTGTAATGTGGTAGTATTCATTAATCGAACTTAATCCTCTCGGTCCCTCAGCGAATATCTGAAACGAGAACTGCCAGGTACTGTTATTAAACTGGTTGAAACAAGTATTAAATCACACTTATCGTCCAAACGTAAAATAATAATAGTATACTAAGAAAATATGGGCTTTCTAGATAGTTAGCCCAGAAATTGGCCCACAGTAAAGTACCGACCGTTAGCCCGACCGGACACAGGTAAAATTTGCTCTGCCCAGGCGAGGCATGTTTCTCACGGGACGGGTCTTCACACCTTCCCGAGTGAAGAAAGTAGCCTACCGGCAAGGCTTGAGAAAAAAATGGGAATTTAAACTGGTAAATAGGGAATTTTAACTGGACATTGGTAATTTAACTCTACAACTGGGAAAATGAACTGTACAACTGGGAAAAATAAAAACCGAAATTGTAATTTTTACCTATTCCCAGTTAAATTTACCCAAGTTTCGGTTTTTTACCCTATTTTGGACTTTACCAGTGGTGGGTTAAAAAGGGTCTTCCCGAACTTCCACTGACAATCTAGTCTCATGTCTTTCGTTGATATAGACTTTGAGTATATAATGTCTTGCCTCACAACAATATGTATAGCACTAGTGATCAATTCATATGTATTTTCTGAGTTTATCATGGGACGGTTGTGTATCGATTACGATATCAACGCACTAATTATAGCCTTGAGAAAAAATTTGCTAAGCCGTTGGCCGTCGGTTTTTTGTTTGACACAATGCATTCCATGTTAATGTGTATTTATTCCTCTACCAAAATTTGTGTCCTTTCGTGAAGAGGAGAATGCCAAGGGCCTAAAATCTTATATAACGTCCCATGTAACACTAGGAGTGGCCGTCATCCGAAAGGAAGGTGCTGACTCTTAAACTGAAAATTGTATGAAAATTCTGTTTTTAATGTGGACCTTAACTTAAGTTCCCATTTTATTCGATTCGTTGGCCTCAATGACGGTTCAAAACCAATTTATTATTCTCACTTTTGTGTCCAAATCTTTTTTAGAAATAAAGAACATAGTAGATGCATTAATACAGATACAGGCGAGTTAATCATCCCGATGTACATTTCACTTATAACGAGTTTTGTACATAAGATCTAACAAAATTGCCCCAATGCTAACCAGTTGCTTTTATATAAGACGTCTTTCAAGTAGTTGATATTAACATCCCAGTGATGGTGTAATATTAGGTAACAAAATACCCTTTTAAAAGATATTTTTTATGGGGGTGTTAAACGATGCGTCCAATTACGAGAAATATAGAAAATGAGATGCATATCTGAATCAGAAACGTATAAAAAATTTATATTGATATGGTCGTTAAAGTTCGATTCAAGTAGTTAACCGACAAAGAAATAATAATTTTAAAAAATTCAGTTGAGAAACATCTCTCATTTTGTATATTCTTAACGGTATTGAAAAACAAAAGCACTACCTATCCACCTGTTTTTATATAAATACCTGAATTGAATGGAACCAAAGTATTAAACATGGTATTTAATCATGCCGTAACCAATGACGTAAATTGAAATAGCAGTCTCCTTGCCTATATTACTTATCTTACTCCTTTATTAGTGCGATCTCAGTATGTATCCCAAGAGTAGACTCTAACTGCTTTACGACACAAAGAAATCATACTATGACCAAAGCTAAGTTCGCTTCGTTGTAGATTAACAATAGGCTCTCGGCATTGGCCTCCGTAATTAGGGTAAATGTAGGTAGTAGTAAAACCTTTACAATGAAGCATTAGGACTAATTAGTGCCAATGACAGTATTCCTTGCTAGGTTGTCAATCCACCATTGGTTATTTAAGTCATATAAACATAGTTCAAATAGATTACGTAAAATATTAATATAACAAAAAAGAGAGAATATGATCCCAATGTGAGAAAGAATGAACTGTGATCTTTTTACTAACCCAATAGAAACCTAATATATAAATCTTATTTTTGAACTATAATTTTCGACGGGAATCTTGTTATTGTATTTTATAGTGTTAGTCTTTGTCATTCCGTAGCAAGCAAATAATATCAAACGAGGTAGCAAAAAAGCCGTATCCAAAATTACGTCAACATCACACAACAACCTTGAATAGGAACACATTTCCTTGCATTTTACAACATGAAAAAGTACCCTTATTCAAGCACAAGCAAAAATTATCATGTTCATCACTACCGATACTGCTGTCAGCGACACCAAGAAGACCCTGGCACATTACTCTCACTATCCCGCTGTATTGTGGGGTCATCAGACAGTTTCTAAGACAGATTAAAGCGCTTACCCGTCTCATCGACTTATCCAGACGATTAAATTTTTTGAGTGGTTAAAATTAAGGGTCCTGATGAAAAAGATAAAAGACACTCTGAGAGAGACAGAAGACAGCTGTGAGCACCAGCTACGGACGATATGGTCAGCTGCAGTATACAGGTATAGAAATTAACGCAGCACGACATTGGCTATTAGGAAGTTTTCTGATTTTGATACTCGAAATCTACTATTTGGATTAGACATAGACATCTTTAGTCTCATTTGTTTTCGTCTGACACTTGCATTATTTATATTTTAAGTACGCTAAATCACAGTAGATGCTGATAAATAAGCAATGGTATGGTTAATGTGTGCATTAAATCCCATGATCGATTTCAGACATAATGCAATAAATAGATGCATCAAGATATATGCAAAAAAAATAAAAATCTGTTTAGAAACATACTTATTGTATGGGCAGGTTTCGTGAAAAAGTCAGAACTTTGTTAAGTGGGTTTGACCAATCCCGAGTTGGGTTTTAGGTAACATAATCAAGAACATTTATACGTCCTTGATATAAAAGTCATGTATATATGGTTCCAAACATGGCGCATATACAACGTACATGGATTATTATGTACATTTTATTGTGTATAATTATACAGTAACCGCGCAGAGATGTTCATTTATCAACGAGAGGTACATCAATATATGTTTGGTATAAATTCTTATTACATGATACATCTTTGATACATTGTGAATTGCAAAGTTTGTGACTGTAGAATGAAATTTTACGTAACAATTGAAGAAATTCTTGATTAAAGCATCAAGGATATGATGCTTGACATACGTACACACCGATGATTTATCATTACAAACATTGTGTTGTGTGTTGCTAACAGAATAAATCGAGATACATTTATTACAATACCGTAAAACGTTTCAACATGTGGTAGAAAGAATTTACTTTCGATATTATAAAAGATCTAAATATTGAGATATTAAGCAAAACAAACTATTTTTTCAGACCGTGCGGTCGCTTTCAATTTTTAATCGATATACTAGTAGATACACCGACATTATAGATATATAATTAGCCATGCCTTTGGTTTGATGGTTATGTAATACCTTGACCAGGATGTTATTTACCTGTACCCAACGCCATTCATCGAACTCACCTGTAATTACCTGGCCGCGGGCAATTTGCTATTCGGTGGACTATATCGGGTATTTGCTATTGTCTTACTGTCAATCAGGTTAGGACATCCGTTAATTGGATTGTGATTTGAATTATGGAAACCCCGTACATCTATGCTCTAGGTTTTTTTATTGTCACCTCCATTTTTAGAATGAAGATACCTGATCATACCTAGGAATACATATTACATACACACACATATATACATGTCGTACGCAGGTAAAACAAAAATGGAAGGTGACTTATTCAGAAACAAAAATGGTTCTAAGAACTAGTTCAACTAAAGGTTTAACCTTAAAAATAAATCCAGTCTAGACTGTAATTACGGAATCGTGGCATATAGCAATCACCAGTAATTTCTAAGGTATTAGTAAAAATTCTAAGCATGTATTTTCACCGTTTCGAATCTTAATGTACATGTATAGTCATACAAGAAGGGTTACAACATTATCACACTAAATATACTTATTTAAATATCACTTAGTATATTTTTAAAAAGGTACAAGATATTATATCTATTTTTAATGCCTGTATACGAATAATTTCAATTTTCATTTGAACACTGTATGTGGTTACTTTTTGGATTATACGATAAATGTTCATATATCATACTATTAAATCTCGGTATGATATACAAAACAGTCGACAATGAATATACTATTAAGGATTTAGTATAATTTTGAAATAATGAATTTAAATCTACACTTAAACTGTAATATAGGAACATATATCAGAAATACCATTGATGTATTTCTGCTTTTTAGTAAACGTTATGGATAAAGTTTCAAAGGCAACAATATAGATATAAATATTATTTTCGGTATAAGTTCGGTACTGTAACTCCAATATCACATAACTGATAACCGTCCACATTTTATTTTTACTCAAAAACGGTGCCGTGTTTGCATCATATCGTTATAGCAGAAGTTTGAATGAAATAAAAACACGGATTCTAGATATATTCATGCAAAATTTTGGGATTTTACTCGTAAAAAGATAGTGTTAGATTATACTCTTTTTTTTTATTACACTGAAATTTACATCATATGCTATCTAAATCTCAGTCCAGACTGATCCGAACATCATTTTGATATCGCTATCAAATTGGACTGATTATCTAATCTAAAGTTAAATATATGCTTGTTTGAATTTTTGAAGTGGTGTAAATGGAATGTTTTGAAACTGAAAATATCTACATCATAAAGCTAGAATAACAATATACTCGAAAAACTCAAATTGTAGATCTAACGTCATCCTCGAAAAAGAGAAGAGGGGTATTTAGGGCATAATCTCTTATAATAAGTAGACATGATATTGGTTGTGGTCTTAGTGTTCGAGTAAACAAATATAGTAATGTCATATGAGTAACTGTTTAAACGGTTTGCTATTGGTTTGTGTTATCCGCGGTAAATTAAAGAATTCAATGTCATACATTTTTATGATGTTTAAGTCTTTCATAGAGAGTAGAAATCATTTATCGTATTGGATTTGTGTTGTTAAGTGTAAATTAGCTCTTGATTGTTTCTTTAACTATCATGATAAGTAATAAAGGATGATTGTGTTAAGGTGAATACAAGATTTGGTGATATCGAAAGAGAAATAAGACAACGAAGTTAATGAGTAAAAAAAAACATTTTTTCATGATGAATACTGAAGAATTTATATTATAGTAATAAAAAACGAATTATTATTGTTGTTTTAGTGGACACACCATTTAATTATACATAGTATACGTTTTTTAATACATTCATGAAACATGCCTTTCTTAACTATCTCATATATAAGTTGGTAGGATTGTTTTATTATTAATAATAAACATTTCGTCATTATCAGCTTTTATCAACTTATCAATAATTACAGTAGATAATTAAAAAGATATTATAAATAAAATAAAGATATTATACAATAAACCAAAATTAAATTTATTCTTGTATATAAGGAACTTCTCCGTTTGTTCCAAGATGTTAATCACATGAATTTCCAAGCAATAGTAAGATGCTCTTTTTCGTTGTCAATGAGCAGTTTCTGACCTTTTTTCAAAAATTCTTCGTCACGTCCACTGTTAAGAAAGATGCAATCGCAGGATGTTTTTATACCGTTCTGAAATATGAAATTATTTCTCAAGATTTAGTAAGAACTTTTATGTTAAAACGAAGCATTATGATTGTATATAAGTATATCTAAAATACAGGTTATTATATCAATATTTAAAAAGATTTAACGTTAGTGAAATATGAATAAATAACAGTTTGCAATTGAGGCCATTTTATTAAAATATTGGATGTTTCAAGCCCGAGAGATAAAGGTTTTTTTGATTTGTAGTAATTTATTATGTAGATCTGTTGTTTGGATAGTGCGTTGACATTTGACGAGCTTGCTTTTTTGTGAATTTATTAGATCTAGTAACAGCAGGGCATGTAGCGGCTTCATTGTATTCGGTGTGTAGCGTGTATTGAATGGTGGTGCAGTGTTTTTTTGGGGGACTGCGTATATTCGTTTGTGATATTTGCTAGTGGATCTTCCTTTTTATAATTATAATCAAATATTAAAACCCATTAAACCATGTTTTTATTCAATATGGTGAGACATATTCTTATGTCTATGAAACAACGATAATTGATTAACAATTTGAATAATTAGTTAACTAGCTTTGTAAAGATGTTAGAATGTAAACAGTAAGCATGAAAACAATATCTTTCATTTCGTTTGCTAATGTTATTAGGAGAGCATTAAGTTGGCAATTACAGAAGTTTGTAAACAAGTTCACAACGCGATGTAAGTTAAGAAATAGTGAATTCATTGGTTAAAAATAAATATTCGTTTAAACCGAATCGATTCCATGATGCCAATCAGAATCGGGATTTAGATGAAAAAATAATATAATCATTATAATTGCTAATGAAAGCAATGTGCTAATGTAATGTAGTATTGGTATACATATGTTATGTCAATCACATGTATGTAGCATTCCATATGTTGTCACCACATTGTAGTATATCGTTCATAGTTGTCAAACAACATGTAGTATGTCGATTTCCATATGTCTGTCAAAACAGTGTAGTATGTCGGCATTTCCATATGGCTGTAAACATGTATATAGATTAGTATCCAATGTCATCAACCATGTGTATGTGGCATTAACATTGTTCGTCAAACACATGGGTAGTTTGCATTCCATATGTCTGTCAAACCATGTATATCGTATTCATTATGTCTGTAATCACCATGTAAGTTATTGTATTCCATATGTTTGTTCCAACACATGTAGGTTAATCGTATTCCATATGTTGTCAAAATTAGTATATTATCATCTGTTGTCCAAGACCGTAGTTATCGTACTATGTTGTCAACCAAATGTGTGTATTCATATGTCATGTACCAATGTAGTATATCGTATTCATATGTCTGATTAACAATGTAGTTATCGTATTCCCATATTGTCTTGCACAATGTAGTGATTTGTGATCCATATTGTTGTCAACCACATGTGTATAATGTATTTCTATTTTTGTAACACATGATAATATATCGTATTCCATATGTACTGTAAACCACATTATGTATATCGTATTCATATGTTTGTCACACAGATGATTACTTAAAGCCTTCTTTTACCATTCTTAGATTTGAATACTGAGAAGACATATGTCTTTAGATTCTGGAATTGTGCATAGCCTGAGTTTACTCTTTTGTGTGTCGTAAATGACCGAAGATCTATAACTGTGCACAGAAAATCATGATTTGTTTCATTTGGAAGAAAATTAACTTTTGAATTTATTTATTAAACATGTTAGACAGTTTGCACTTAATTATTTATGATATTTTATTTAGTAGCAATGTGTGCTAATACAAGAAACGATTTTGATGCATGCTATGAAAAGGATATCAATATGGAATTTACCTATAATTATGTTGAATATAAGACTTGTTTCGAGGGACTTAGATACAAATTGACTGTGGAGTTGAGTCGTTTCAAAAATAATGTGTAGTTTTTCCTTAATAAAACATATTTGCATTTTTATCATCTGCGGGATAGGATACAACGACTTGAAAGAGACGCTAAAGCGGATCATAAACAATTATCAATAATATACTTCGGGAGTGACCAATAATTTAGCAGAAGTTCGGGTCCAGTTCGGCACTTAAAGAGCTACGAAAAATACAGTAATACATTCTTCCATAGTAGGCTAAGGATCAATCCCGTTTCCTCTGTAACGGTTGTTCTCCACTTTGACATGAAGGTGAAGTTGAACAGGCCGGTCTTTTGGTTTTCGCAGAACGTAGTGATTTCAGTTTGTTTTCCAATGGCCCCTTGGGATAATGATAATAGGAAGATGTTGTGTGGATTCTTTGGGAGACCCATCCTGTGATGATATGATATTTGAAACATCATTTTGGTGTTCCGAGTATTGGATGTGGCCTGTCTGTATCAGTCTGGCCATATCTGGAATACCCAGTGTGGTCCTGGAATATGACAATAATTGGGTGTTTGTAGGTTATAAACCAGTTTGAACTAAATATTTTGAATTTCTCCCAGGTTCCGAACAATAAGTTTGAATAAGAAAGAAAGTGTATATACTTTGGGCTAACGTTTCGTTTAAGTGTGGTATTATGGTTGGTGTTGCTTTGTAAATTTGGTAAAAATATACTAAAATTTTACTTTTCAGTTTAAGAAGTTTTTCATGGATCATGATCAGAATCTGTAATCTCATATTTATAATATTACATTAAGGGTATATATATATATATTATATATAATCTTAGTTTTTTAACGCGTGTGCATTAATGATGTTTATATCATAAATAGTAGGAATCAGACTGAATAATCATTGCGTCAGCAAAACGAAATCGCTGTTTATTTCTACATATTTACAATGCATTATGGGTGGTAAATAATTTATGTGTAATAAGTGATGAACTTTCATATACAATCATGCAATTAAAAGAGTTTTGTCGGATATATGTAAAAATTAAAAAGAACTTAAGTAGGGTATTATTACGTATAAGATGGTATGAAACAATCGGTTGTCATCTTAACGGTAATTTACATCAGAAAAAGATCAAATTATAAAATGGCTGTCAGTGTTGCTGTTCCGATGTAATTTCTTAGAATAAAAGACGATAACAGTGGTTTGATTTAATAAACTTGCTGCTAGGCATTTTAATACGAATGCTATTTTTAGGTATGGGTGTTTAACAATTATTACCACGTAAATATGTGAGATATATCAAAGCGACAGAGATTTTAATAAGATAACTTTGAATCAGGTCTTTGTATATAGGAACAGTCTCTTTGTTTGATGAGTGTGTTGCATTCAAGATTTATTTTATCAATTAATTTGGTACGAATTCGTTCGCTTTGGATGGGATATAAATCGTTGCTACATTGTTCTTTATAACAATACAATGTAAACAGTAACTATACTCTTTAAAGATTTAATTTATTTTTAATAGTGCAATCTATTAACTCTGGTGCCACTATAAGTGAATTTGTATATTCGGTCATTAAAGAAGGAGTGTTTGGGAGGGTCACCCACATTGTGATGTGGTTTTGCAGACATTATTCTTACAGTCCAATTTCCTTCAATATGATTGGTTAAGAAATTGATCGAGAATATAGCGCTCCAGGGCAGTGTATTCACAACTTATGTTTTTAGCGGGATTTAAATAGGGAAATTGATATGAGATAGTTCTGATTAAGCCAGTGATATCTGTTATGCGGGTGGAAAAATATATTGAATAACGTATTGAAATGAAGCGAAGCCTTTGAGAATTCTGATAAATTAGTATCATTAGTTACCAAGATTGGTTATTAGGAAGAAATTACTCTGATTGGTTTGAAAAAAGTATCTTATGCTTTTATCGATTGCAAAGATAGGTGTTATTTAAATTTGAATGACAGTTTCCGGGGTCAAAAAATGCTTTCGCTCCGACTGGTTCCCGTAAGGGATGTTTCTGCCTTGTTGTAACAGTTAGTATTCCGGCATGGGAAAAAATGAATTCGGGGATATTTTCACCTGGAACATAAATTGAATATGAATAGAAAGGTAATTGGGTATTTGAATATGTATGTCTGGGGAAGAGATTTATGGCGAAATGCGATGGCTTTAATTCGGGGCTGGTGTTATGGGACAACATTGGGTTCATCACGAATAAATGGGACGCAAGCCAATCTAAAATTTGTGGACGATATCTTTTATGATAAAATGTGCGGTGCTTCCTGTCTTGTTTAAGGTATGAATTTTACCTATATATTTATCGATAATTTTATAAGCACATGTAAAAGATAGATTATATCTATACTAAAGTACGTTCAGAGATTACATGAACCATATTTAAAAATTTTTAAGTCTATATGCACACAGGGCGTTGACGTTTCTTGATTCATGATACATTACGAGCATATCATTATAACTAGGTAACGAGTTATTTTTGCGAATTGAACAAATCATATTGGAATGTTTAATATAATCGAAGTGTTATTTTTAGACCTATAGATTTTCGACCGAAATTGCCGATGTTCCTTTTTTCATGAATTCTTCGTAACGGATTTCAAAGCTGTTTCAATTGTACAAATGTAGAGATAATTATTTGTAATTTTGTTTAGAATTATCTGAGTTTATTTAAACTATAGAGATAATAGCAATTTAAATTCAATAAACATTTTCGGATCTCTATTGATTGTGGTGATATCCGGGGAGTAATCTCTACATGGCCAGGTATTCAATGCAGATCGAAAGCACATGACTCACTTGTTTTTAGTTGATTCATTTAGAAGTGTGAAACTATGTAGTTTTTTTTTCTTTTACCTCCAAAGAAAGATAGAACTTTTGCTCTTTCATGATCAGCCATATTTTTGTATAATTTTATTCATGTTTGATGCCATGCTATGTTTGTTAGATTTTTTAGTATTATTAACTTACTTTTTATGGAGTACATTATTAGTGACTTGCTAACGTTGATGTATATGTATAAAATGAATTTATTGAAAGGGGCGTCTAAATGTGAAAGGGGATGAAGACACGGGGAATTACTTCAATTATTTTCAAATATATGCTGGTTATTGGTCTTTTTGATTAAATGTTTAATTTATATATTTGAGCCTTTTCAGTAATATTCTGTTAACTTTAATTGTTTTCTTATGTTTTACAGAATATAGCATGCATGTTCATTTAAACTGGAAAACAGGATAGGGAAGAAATTGTGTGAACAAAAGGAGTAATTTATTACGAACTGGGTATGGAATAAGTAGGTGTGTGAATTGTAATCATTTTGTCAATGAAAAATACATATCATATTTCAATTCTTATTGTGAATTTAAACTGTAATATGGATTTAGCATATATAGATATAGTATGTTTATTGATTTCTATGAATGTAACATGCTGTAGAGATGAAAATGAAATGATAATAGGTTTATTTGAAATTTTAAAACACAAAATTGATTATCTGTTTAATATTTCTTGTCAAAATATTAAGCCTTATCGTTTCATAAACACCTATCATATCGAGATTTAATAAAAATCAATTAACATCAAATTACAAGGAAAATGCTGAATGTGTTTATATAATTATTTGACAATATATATAGGAATATTATTTAGATGGGATTCCAAGGATTTTAGGTATGTTCCTTTTTTTCCATTGGTGTCCAAGGAATCCCTCAAAAGTAAACTGGAGGGACACAGAATTTATTTTTATTGTACAACTATGTAGTTGACCTTGAGATATTATTTTCTATCATCAAGAGGGCCATTTTAAGTATTTTCAAGTGACTTTTGATTCCTCTTTGCGTTACATCTTTCTTTGGATGTTTTAAAAAGTAAGTACACTTCTTATGAAGTCAACATATCAACACTTCAATTGGTCAATCAGCATCGCCTGGTCTGCCATTGTGCGTTTTGGATCACAGGTCTTTGATTAATGTTGATTGAAAAAGTTTTCGGGATTATCTATATCTTTACAGTGGATTTTCTTTTGATTATTTCTACTTACAATTGAAAAAAAAGAATAAGAAGAAGAAAAAAAGAAAGAGAATAAGAGAAGTAAGAAGGAGAAAAGACGGAAGAAGAAAGTGAATATATCTCTATTTCTAGTCAAGTAACATCGACAGATGTGTGTCTTCTTGTCGTATACTTGATATGTGTGGCATTAATATACATTGTAACAAAACGTGTACATTGGAGTCTTAGAAAATACTCGATATGATAACCCACAACAGGAGACGTAGATGAAAACTGTTGAAATTTTTCAATTTTTAACAGAATAATTCTGCATACATCTGACAGCTTGGAAATGATTACAGAGGAGACAATCATCAGGCTGGTCCTGAAATGAAGCTATTTGTCAGTGATCCTACATTACGGTATTTATCAAGTCCGACATCGAACGCTTGAAATTGATGGTGTTTCCTGTGCCATCTGATATTCCTACATACTCATTTATATATCGCCTAATTGTGGGAATGGGATTTGATATTATATAGTTTTAGTATAACTGGACAATGTTAAACTACATGATTTGCTGAGACATATACTAGGTTATATGTATGTGATAGATATATTTTATATGTATACTATAAACATATAAATAATTTGACGATTGCAGTTTATCATAAAGTTTAAAATAATTCTTACATATATACAGTGTTTGGTTTCTCTGAATATGGGTTCAAGAACATTTTTCTCACAGTCATCATCATGCGCTAAATGTTGCGGCTATTGATCAAAGGAGTTGGCTTATAATGTACCGTATGGTCTAACCTACATATTTGTTAGGAAACCTTACATAAGCTAACGACTTCCCTTATCACCTAAATGAATTTTATTCACCTGATTAATGATAACATTGTAAGTAACTCTACTTTTACATAACAGTTCTTTTGAACAATTTGATATTGGTCTCCAAACGCAAGTCCGTCATGATTAAGTATAATCTGTATAGGTCCTTTGAGTCGGGGAGGGTATAATGAAGATAAGAACGAGAGACACATGCTACACATAATAACGGTATAATTAAATTTTTCCGGATAAGAATACGGTCAACAGGTGGAGGGTATCAATGAGAGAGTGAAGAGAAAGGATTTGTTGATATTATTCGTAATCACTGTTTCGATCTAGGTCCAGTTGATAACTTAAGGAATTGGGCTACCGTATTTATGGACATATAATTGCGAAATCATGGCTTCAGGAGGAGCATGGCAAGTATTAAGACGTGGATAATAATAGGCAAAATATATTGGGCGAATTTAAGTTTTATATGCAATAATTAATTGCTTTCCAGAAGCGCAAATGACGGCTGAAAGTAATATTCAATGTACCAAAATGATATTGACGGTTTAATATTATTTCATGATAAATGAATATATCGATAATGAGAATGATTTCAAAGACAGATAATACCTATTGTAGAACTTGAATTGATCAAGGCTTTTTCTCATTACATTTCCACGTCCGGTTATCCGATAATCAAATACTAGGATTCTAGATGTTATGAAATAACTTCAGCTAAATGTGCACAATATTCTATGTATCGAATGAATATTCAGTGTAACATACCTCCAGTTAATTTGCATAAAAGTAAATATGTTGAAACATAGCTAACTTTTCAATTTGAGTTTGACACAAAATCAGAATTTTTCAAAAGTCCGTATGTTGCGATGCTATTTTTAAGTTGTAATGGTCTCACTTTATCGCTTTTTTGTCATAAGTGGAACTGTTTAAGTGTTATGATGTTCTCTGAGAGTCAAAATTTTCTTGTACTTAAACTTTTTTCATTAGGAATTTTTGGAACAGGAGTTCATACGAATTAAGAAATGGAAGAAAATCCATGTAGGTGGCTGTTTTGAGCTATTGTACACTTCAAAGACACAAAATGACAAACATAGTGGATTTTAATTGGATCTAGGCCGTTTGGCCATTACACTGAGAATTTAGAAGCATATGTCCCTATGAGGTGTTTTGGATATGTTTATGCGATTGTTTTGTGATTATTTTCAGTTAGTCTTATGTAAGATATCAGGATTGATTAATAAGAGTCTAGTTTTTTCAAAATAACAACATATGACTACCTACCTTTTTGAGTCCAAACGCACATTTTCAGCCATTTTTGTCAAATTTAACCATTTTATAGAAAAGTTTCTGGTATTAACTTTTTTGGTAATATTTGCATATCAATAAGGAAGGGTTTTGTCTTTCTAATCA
>SAYR01001268.1:596157-618689 GCA_004382745.1 Argopecten irradians irradians | reverse complement strand
TAGCCTATTGTCTGTACAGGTTTTTAATTTCAAAGACATGAATTTGAAAATGGCGGAAATATAGACCTCCGAATATGGCGTTTCGTTCATTTTTTAACGTAAATTTTAGCGTAATTCATGAAAATTCAAAGGTGAAATGTTTTGAATTGGATGTGAAAGATCATGCTTTCAGACACATAAAATGACCAATTTCAATGTCATATGATTCAAAATGGCGGAGATATAGGACATCGAAAATCGAAATTTTAGTTTATATTTGTCCTTGCACGAGACGTTTCAGCGCCTTTAAACCTGTATGTACAGTGTTGATTTTTCATACCTATGTTGTATGAACTTTTGTCTTCAAAAGTTATTTATTTTAAAGGGGTTATATAGAAAAATGGCGGAAATATAGCTCTCCAAATATGGCAATTTGTTTCATTTTCTTATTTTTTTCCGTTAATTGTGAGCTCGTAGAACCTTTATCATCTCATGTAGGGTGTTGATTTTTTTGTAAATGTAAGCTTCAGCCTATTGCCTTATTTTTTCCGTAATTTGTAGCTCGTAGGGCCTTTATGATTTAATTTAGGGTGTTGATTTTATGTAAATGTAGACATTGATATATTGTCTGTACAGGGTTATAATTTCAAAATCAGGAATTTGAAAATGGTGGAAATACACCCCTCCGAATATGGCGTTTCGTTCACTTTTTTAACGTAAATTTTACCGTAATTTAAGAAATTTCCAAGAGAAAGGTTTGAATCGAATGTGAAAGGGTACGCTCTCAGACACATATATTGACCAATTTCAATGTCATATGATTCAAAATGGCGGAGGTATAGAACATCAATTGTCCTTTTAGCGATTTTATTTAGTGCGTTGGGTGTTGCGTATAGAGTTGTTATTACATGATGTGGCCTGTGGCCAAAGGGAGATAATCGGTATCTAATACTAAAACTCTAATCGTACGTGTTATTCCGCATTGGTCCAAGATCTTCATAAGAAAAGGAAAATTTTCGCACTTTTAAAAAACCTGAAATTCTAATGTTTTTACCTATTCATTATCAAAATTGATATTTTGAACCTAAATCTCAATCTGAATTTCCAAATTCATATCATGGTTATCAAGGAATAATTACCTGTCAGAAAATATTTTTACTTTTGAAATTCAAGATTAGCCAGCCAATCAGCGGCCGGGTTAAAAATCTGTCCTGGGCTAAAACTTCGTTACACATGGGCCGTTTCGAAGGTCTTTTGTTTATCATTTGGCTGGTTGTTACCTATACCCAACTTGAATACTTTAATTTCGAGATGTTTTAAGTTCTGCATGAACAATGTACACAATCGCCATGTTTACGTTAATACACGTACATGTACATGTGTAGCTACACCGCATGTATGGGAAACCGTCCTTACGTGAATCTAGCTATTAATAGGACGTACATTTAATCAAAGAAAGGTAATGCACAAACCCAATAACTGACAGGTTCAAAACCTTTTATGTGTGTGACAGGGCTGTCACCTGTGACACCGGATGTTTAAGCAAAACCGGTGCTATGTTGGGGAAGAACCAAACAAATTCACATCAAAAGTCTTTACAAATTTTACATCTACATGTATTGCCCGACCCACACATTAACCATTAATTGATGTACCCTGAATATATCCAATCAGCAGGCTCCGATATATTCACCTCTCTATGAAATATTTTGCTCAAAAGGGGATTCCGCTTAATCTGTTTTTCGGTTGGACCAGACTACTTTCGTAAGAAACGTTTTCTGATTAATGTTGAATGAGATCGTCCGTCCGTTCAAGAATTCGACTTGAAGCGAAGGAAAAGAGCATTAAAGCAATCGTCTGTTCGCTAACATTACTTATATCATTACATAGGTGGAAATCCCGTGTTTTGATCGCGATCAAATCTAGTTTGTTCGTGTATTTGTTTGTTTGTCTGTCTGTCTGAGTTAATACAATCATATCTGGAAGCAGTGTGTTCTGTCTGTAAGGACGTGTGTATAGACAGTGGAAGGAAGGGCACGTTGAAACCCGTATACAACTAGATACATTGCGTATATAATTATTTTTTTTCGTTCGTTCTTTTTTTTTTTTTTTTTTTTTTTTGTTCGTTTGCTCTTTTCGTTCGGTATTTATTATTTCTTTTTTTTCTTTCGGGCGTCCGTTTGTTCGTTCTTTCGACCGTTCGTTCAGTCTGTGGTTTACATGTACACTTTTTATAATATTTACTGGGATACAGAGTGTATGGTCAAAGGGGAGATAATTTACATTTCCTACTTTCCACAGAGTGTATAGTCAAAAGGGAGATAATTTACGTTTACTACTTTCCGCATATTGGTTCTAACTTTAGTTTATACGAATTTACCGGAGTTCCGGAATTTGAATTTGTTTTGAATAAAAGACATCGAATGGAAGCATGTGTATATATAGGGATTGGATGTATTTTTTCGAATTTTCAAATCGGCTATGAATAGCAGTTCTAAGCTATCTACAAATCCCGTGGAGCGCGTTAGCCTTCCGGTCGACCTTGGTTTGCAAATGACAAACGATAAACAAGAAATGTAGTTAAAATAAGATTTGATTGACTTATTACAGTAAACCTTAGTTGATTCTATATCAAGAAACAACACATAAGATATTTTGCATTAAAATACTGTAGAGGACTATTTTTTTATTTATATACGTAAGACTGTCGCATTGTTTGAAATCAGCTGATCGATGCACGAGAATCGTTGTATTTATTGTATTCATACTGTTTTCATAGGCAAATGTTTGTTTTCGTCAGTTGGTTGATTCATAAAGAGACGAACCACTCAGAATGTAAATATACTTTTATGAATGCTCATCTAGGGGATCACAAGTCTGTACAGATATTTCGAATAAATGTGAAGAGAAAACGTATTAAAGTGATCGTCTGATCGATAACATGATAATTTTGCTCCATTGAAATCCCGTGTTTTGATCGCGATTAAATCTAGTTTTGTTGTTTGTTTGTTCAAATGTACGTCCTATTAACAGCTAGGGTCAAGTAAGGACGGCCTCCCATGTATGCGGTGTAGCTACACATGTACGTGTATTTACGCAAACATGTGTACATTGTTCATATATACGTGTACATGTAGAACTTAAAACATCCCGAAAAGTATTCTAAACTAAATGAAAAAGACCTTCGAAACGGCCCCTGTGGATAGAACATTGAGCCCAGGACAGAATTTTAACCCGGCCGCTGATTGGCTGGCTAATTCTGAATTTCAAAAGTAAAAAATGTTTTCTGACAGGCAATTATTCCAAGATAGCCATGATATGAATTTAGATTTGGAAATTCAGATTGAGATTTAGGTTCAAAATATCAATTTTGATAATGAATAGGTAAAAACATTAGAATTTCAGGTTTTTTTAAAGTGCAAAAATTCTCCTTTTCTTATGAAGATCTGGGACCAATGGTGAATAACTCGTACAATTAGAGGATTTATTAGTATTTATTTAGTATTAGAGGATTATCTCCCTTTGGCCACATCGTGTAATCTCAACTACATACACAACACCCAACGCACAAAATAAAATCGCTGAAAGGACAATTGATGTTCTATACCTCCGCCATTTTGAATCATATGACATTGAAATTGGTCAATATATGTGTCTTAGAGCGTGCCCTTTCACATTCGATTCAAACCTTTCTCTTAGAAATTTCTTAAATTACGGTAAAAGTGAACAAAACGCCATATTCGGAGGGCTGTAATTCCGCCATTTTCTAATTTCTGATTTTGAAATTTTAACCCTGTACAGAAAATATATCAATGTCTACATTTACATAAAATCAACACCCTAAATTAAATCATAAAGGCCCTACGAGCTCACAAATTACGGAAAAAAATAAGGAAATGGAACAAATTGACATAATTAGGGAGCTATATTTTCGCCATTTTTCTATATAACCACTTTAAAATCCATAACGTTTGAAGACAAAAGTTTATGCAACATAGGTTTGAAAAGTCAACAATGTACATACAGGTTTAAAGGCGCTGAAACGCTTGCCGCAAGGACAAATATAAACTAAAATTTCGATTTTGATGTCCTATATCTCCCCCATTTTGAATCATATGTCTTTGAAATTAGTCATTTTATGAGTCTGAGAGCATGCTCTTTCACATCCTATTCAAAACAATTCTCTTTGAATTTTCATGAATTACGGTAAAATTTAATTTAAAAACATGAACGAAACGCAATATTCGGAGAGCTATTTTTCCACCATTTTCAAATTGATGACTTTGAAATTACAAGCCTGTACAGACAATATGCCAAAGTCTACATTTACGAAAAATCAACACCCCAAATTAAATGACAAAGGCCCTACGAGCTCACAAATTACGGAAAAAAATAAGAAAATGAAACAAATCGCCATATTCAGAGAGCTATATTTCCGCCATTTTTCTATATAACCCCTTGAAATTCATAAGTTTTTAAAACAAAAGTTCATACAACACAGGTACGAAAGATCAAGACTGTACATACAGGTTTAAAGGCGCTGAAACGTCTCGCGCAGGGACAAATATGAACTAAAAATTCGATTTTTGATGTCCTATATCTCCGCCATTTTGAATCATATGACCTTGAAATTGGTCATTTTATGTGTCTTAGAGCATGCTCTTTCACATCTAATTCAAAATAATTTTCTTTGAAATTTCATAAATAACGGTAAAATTTACTTTAAAAAAATGAACGAAACGCCATATTCGGAGGGCTGCATTTCCGCCATTTTCAGTCCTTTGTCTTTGAAATTGAAACCCGATATAGATAATATGTTAAAGTCTACATTTACAAAAAATCAACACCCTACATTAAATTATGAAGGCGCTACTAGCTCACAAATTACGGTGAAAAATAAGGAAATGGAACAAATTGCCATCTTTGGAGAGCTATATTTCCGCCATTTTTCTATATAATCCCTTTAAAACCCATAACTTTTGAAGACAAGAGTTCATACAACGGAGATATGAAAAATCAACACTGTACATACAGGTGTTTTTTTTTTTTTTTTTTTTTTTTTTTTTAGCACTCAGGACTATAAGGTCATTCTCTATGCATATATGGTCCCAATGCGACAATGGTATATAGCATATATATATATATATATTTTTTTTTTTTTCTTATCTTTCACAATAACAAGTCTCATTGTTTCTAACAGTAATTATTTCTGACGGAGATAGAGAGAAAGAGAGTAGAATCGAGATAGAGAGGAGGGTAGTGAGAGTAAGGAGCAACGTGGAGAGCAAATACAGAAAGATAGAGAGGAAATACAGAGAGAAGTGAGAGAGAGAAAATACATAAAGCGATAGGGGAAGAGGAGGAAAAAAAACAGAACGAGAGAGGTAAGAGAAAAAAGACAGCGAGAGGGAGCAGAAAAAAAAAAAGCAGGGGGAAAGACAGGAAGAGGGGAGTTTGAGAATAGAGAGGATGTGGAGGCAGGCGAGACAGTCGTGGCGCGTGGCAAGTAGAACTAATGTAGATGAGCGAGAAAGCTTAGAGAAAAATAGAATATCCGGTAAAGGAGTGAGTATATCCGGTAAAGGGAGTGAGTAATATCCGGTAAAGGGAGTGAGTAGAGAAATGAGAGACAGGTTAGATCAAGTGCGAAAGCTAAAGTAAGCTATGTGAGAGTCATGAAGTCATCATCTTTCTTACAAGGACTCACATTACGCTAATATTCAAGTAAATTACAATCATGCGGAGAGAAGAAATGTGAATATTTATATATTGTTTGAGTAATTTTTTTTTAATTGTTGTAAATATCCATTGTCTCACTTTTTCCATATTTGCTAAAGATATTCTTCTTCGTGTCATCATAGTGCATTTTTTTTATTATTATTATCTTTTTTCACCATTGTTTCAAATACACTGTATTTAATTTCTGAGCGAGTCATGAACCAAAAACATTACATACACATTAACTTAACAAAATTGATTTCATGCGCACACAATCTTCAATTTGTACAGGTATACATCAAGTGTCAATTGCCCTATATTCCACCAAAACAGTCCATATAAAAGGAAAAAGGCTACGACACTCAAATCTTATACATAGAAAAGTTAAAAAAAAACCTTTTTCAAGTATGAATACTAATTGCCATTTTTGCATGATAATATTACAACATGTACATGCAAATTAGATAATTCAAAGAAATTAATTTACCAGGTATCATTACACGCATGTAAAAAGTTATTTATGCATGTGCATATGCATGCCTAATTTTCCTTACATCGCTATACATTTTCAATTCGTTTTTAATACCCTAAAAATGTCAATTTCCTTCGTTCTTTTTTCACTAACGTAGTATGTTTTATAAACAGAAAAAAATATTAATCGATAACTAGGACATTTAATCTTCATATACTGGCGATTCCGTTTTATAGCCGGTATAATATATATTGATATTTGCAAAGTTCCTTCCAATTTTAATTTTCTTAAACGTTTCATTGACTTTTTCCCAGAATCTTTTACATGTTCACATAAAAATAAAGAAAATGATCGTAATCCTCCGTTACCTGACATGTAGTACACAAAGGATTGGATTCTATTTTCCATTTGTACAGTAATTTTTTACAGGGTAGTATACACATGAAAATTTCCACCTAAAGACTTTTAATTTTATTCTCATCCAAAGAGTGAAAACTAAAGTTGAGGCTTGTTTTTAATTGAGTATCCGCTTGAAATTCAAATTTATTTTTCCAAAAATTAAATGTATGTGCTTTAATTTTCTTATTCTTTACTAATAAGTCATAAATTACTTTATTGGTAAGCTTTTCAAGAGAATACACTGTCTACTCTTAGTCGTTATTTGCAATTTCAAAGCATTAATGCGTGATTGTTGTATTAATAGAAGAATTAGATTGGAGTTCCTGTAACCACCATTTTGGAATTGATTTTTTCAACATAATAAGCTGTGACATCCAGTTCTGTTTCGAGGTCAGCTTGTTCAAAAATACTTCTCACAGATTTTTTCCAGAATCATCGATTACATTGTCAATTGTTAATAGATTATCTTTAACCCAACTTGGAAACAATAAGGAATATTCCGTTTTTTAATATGTCTGTGCCCCAAATGATTTCTTTTCTTTATATCTAGGTAATTTCGTGGATTGCATTTGTATCCACCCCCCACAATTTTCCACGCATTTATTATATCTAAATAAAAATCTGATTTAAAGTTGACTACATGGTCAGTTTGACTCTTATTGCATAAGAAAATAAGGCCATCTATTACCGTATTGATCAAAATAGAAAAATGGAATAGAGGTCCAGTTAGCACCAAAATTATCAAAAAATCTTTTAACCCATGCCACTTTTTAACATATATATATGAGATTCCACATCGATCATTTGTAGCCCGCCGTCCTCGTGTTTACCGATAAGTGTCTTTCTCTTCACTTTTCATTTTCCCCGTCCCCAAATGTAGGTGAAAAAGTATCTTTTCCAATACACTAATCTGTACTTTACTTATGTTTTTGAGTCGACGCTATATATGTAATTTTAGATAAAAGTATGGCTTTTACGACAGTAATTCTACCTAGCCATAGTTAATTTTCTTTTCTTCCAATTCTTAATGTCACGTTTCTATAGCCTCTAAATTTTAACTCCCAGTTTCGATATGTGACAGGCAAATTATCTGGTCCAAAAAAATATCATAACGATTTTTACTTGCCCTCTACTCCAGGTTATATATCTCATATACATCATTTCTAAATTTGTTTCTCCCTAGCCAAATACCCATCTGATTTGTTCTTTGTTATCTTTAAACCAGAAAGTTCCCCAAACATTCCAATTTCCTCTAAGGCCGTTACTCTATATCAGAATATTTCAAAACAAAGTTGTGTCATCTGCTAATTGACTTATTTTTAAAGTTTGTTCTCCTTACCGTTACAACCAACATATATCCTTGTTGGAGCGTATCCTTTAATTGCCATAATTTCGGCCGCTATGATAAAAAGTAGACAAGATAACGGACAACCTTGTCGAATACCACGATGTATATTAAATCTGTCTGAAATCCAGTTATTATTAGAAACATACCCGTAAACATTATTATACATAGATTTTACCCATTTGATAAAGGATTCCCCCAAGCCAAATGCTTCTAAAGAAGCGAACATAAACTCCCATTCAGTCGTGTCAAAGGCCTTAGTAAAGTCTAAAAATAAAACCGATGCATCAATGTTAAAATGTTCCGAAAAATCTATAACATCCTGAATTTGTCTAATATTGAAACCAATAAACCTATTTTTTATATACCCGTTTTGGTCTGTATTAATAATTTTTTCGATAACTTGTTTTAACCTGAACGATAGAGCTTGAGCAGCTATTTTATAATCGACATTGAGGAGTGTCACTGGCCTCCAATTTTTTAAAAGATCCTCGTCACCCTTTTTGTGTATTAAAGATAAAATTCCACATTTTTGCATATTTGAAAATTCGCCCTCGGCGTAGCCTTCATTTAAAGAGTTTACAACTAAATCGCCTACATCGCTCCAAAATTTTCTGTAAAATTCTACTGTTAAACCGTCCATCCCCGGACTCTTTCCAAATTTCATTTTAAGCACGGTTTGTTTGCATTCATCAACGGTTAACAGCCCCTCACATAGGTTTTTGTCAGTAGCTGATAAAGAATGTGGGATATTTGTTTCATTAATATAAGTTTTTATAGCGTTCACATCCGGTTTGTTACTGGTGTACAATTTTTGATAAAAATTATGTTCGAACTGTAGAATTTCATTATTTCCGGTAATAATTGATCCATCATCAGCTTTTAACTTGTGTATAACCTTTTTTGACTGTCTACTTTTTTCTAAATTTAAAAAATATTTTGTTGGTTTCTCACCATGTTCTATCCATTTGGCTCTTGCTCTGACCTGTGCCCCTACTGCACGTTTTTCATATAAATCCTCTAATTGTTTTTCTATCTCACCATCTTCTCCATTCTTTAATCTCTTTTCTAATTCTACAATTTCGTTTTTCTGGTTTTTGCATTTGTTTGTACAAAAAGCTATTGTTGTTTCTTTTATATTGATTTTACACACGTCCCACAATTGTCTTTTGTTTAGCGTTGTATTAGATTTGTTATTTATTGTGTTTTTTATAACATTTTTTATTGCATGCACATATCTTTCATCGTTTATAATACTGTTGTTTAATTTCCAATACCCCCTCCCCCTGATTTTTTTTACTTCGTCAAATACTTTTAACGAAATCGCCATATGATCGGTGGAACGAATCATAGCTGGTCTGATGTCACAAGATTTAATCAGTGTTGACATATTTTTATCGATAAGCCAATAATCTATTCGGCTAGCATCACCTGTTGCCTTACGCTTCCAGGTAAATTGTAAACATGTAGGGTTTTTTTCACGCCATATGTCAATTAATTGGCATGATTTTGTCAGTTTTATCAAACCATTTACTGGTTTCTTTGTATATGTAAATTTATTTTTTGTCTTTCTGTCAATACTTTGGAAGGAATCATTAAAATCACCACCCAAGATTATGTGTCCTTCTGAAAAACGTTCAACATTTTGTTGTACATTTTTGAAGAAAACATTTCTCGCGTGCACTTCATTCGGTGCGTATATGTTGACTAAAGTATATATGTTTATATAAAGTATATATGTACATACAGGTGTTAAGGCGCTGAAACGTCTCGCGCAGGGACAAATATAAACTAAAAATTCGATTTTTGATGTCCTATATCTCCGCCATTTTTGATCATATGACCTTGAAATTGGTCATTTTATGTACATGAGAACATGCTCTTTCATATGCGCCCTTCGAAACATTTCTATGGTAAAGTTCATATTTGACCTTTGTTTGACCTCATTTGACCCTCTAGCGAACTCATGACCTAGACATAATCTCTGATAACATGTAATGAGAAAAAAACGTTCAATATCGCGATCTACCTGAATAACTAAACATGGACGATGTACAGCATATACTTATGAAGTTATGAGCGTTTAAAGTTCGTTCGAAAAAAGTAGTTTTTTTACGTCTGTGACCTTGACCTTGACCTTTATCGTACAAAATCGAACGTACGTTTCAAGCACTCATGTACCTACAACACGTGTCCAAAGTTGAGCGTCGTACCTTATTCCGTTCGTGAGATATCCTGCTAACAAGATTTGTGGAAATAAGAAAAAGAAAGAAAAATAATAAGAAAAAACATAACAATTACAATAGGGATTTCCATCCGTAAATGGAAATCCCTAATACCTAGATTTGATCGCGGTCAAAACACGGGATTTCCACCTATGTATTGATATAAGTAATGATAAGATCTTTTTTAATATTTTTTTAATCTTTTGACTCTTTGGCCCCGCCTCTCAGGCACCTTTTGATCTTCTATACAAAGATATTCTGAATAAACTTGTAGTACTTGAAGCCTTTTACCAAACTACAGTTGTGTCATGGACGTGAGGTTCGGTTGGGGAACTCGCTCTACATGTCTTGATTCTTCACAACAAGAAAACACATATGTTTGGTCTCAACTCCACGTTCATTCTCCTTTCTTATGAAGAGCATCGACAAATGGGGAATAACTCGTACAATTAGAGGGACGATTATCTCCCTTTGGCCACATAATGTAATCTCATCACATTCGTACAACTACAGGATACACAACATCCAACGCACAAAATAAAATCTCCGAAAGAACAATAATAAAATTGAAGTGTTATATCTCCGCCATGTTGAATCACATGACCTTGAAATTAGTCATTATATGTGTCCGAGAACATGCTCTTTCATATCCAATCTTCAGAACATTTTTATCGGAAATATACAAATGGTAAAATTTACGTTAAAAATTGAACGAAATGACATTTTCGGAGGGCTATATTTTCGCCATTTTCAAATTCATGATTTTGAAATTAAAACCCTGTACAGGCAATATGCAAATGTCTGTATTTACATAAAAATCAACGCCCTACATTAAATGATAAAGGCCCTACGAGCTCACAAATTACGGGGAAAATAAGAAAATGAAACAAATCGCCATATTCAGAGAGCTATATTTCCACCATTTTTCAATATAACCCCTTGAAATTCATAAGTTTTCAAAACAAAAGTTGATACAACACAGGTACGAAAAAACAAGACTGTACATACAGGTTGAAAGGCGCTGAAACGTCTCGGGCAAGGACAAATATAAACTAAAATTTCGATTTTTGATGTCCTATATCTCCGCCATTTTGAATCATATTACCTTGAAATTAGTCATTTTGTGTGCCTGAGAGCATGTTCTTTCATATGCGCCCTTCAAAACATTTCTATGTTAAAGTTCATTTTTGACCTTTGTTTGACCCCATTTGACCCCCTAGCTTTCTCGTGACCTTGACATAATTTCTGATAACATGTAATGAGAAAAAAACGTGAATTGTCGTTATCTACCTGGAGAACGAAAAGTACATGTTGTGTAGCGTACGGTTATGAAATTAGCAGCGTTTAAAGTTCGTTCGAAAAAAGTAGTTTTTTTATGTCTGTGACCTTGACCTTGAACGTTATCCTCCAAAATCGAACGGACGTTTCAAGCACTCATGTACGTTCATAACGTGTCCAAATTTCAGCGCTCTTTGCCTCTTATTTATAAAGAAGAAGTCGTTTAAAGATTTAAAGCTTTTTGAACCCTGTGACCTTGAATGAATGTCATGGTCAATAAAAAAGCATAAGTTCTGTAGACATTCGTCCATGCTATGTCTATACAAAAAATCAAGCATGTGTGTTAAGTATTAAAGGCGCTGAAACCTTAAACATTTTTGGCGGGAAAACGCCAAAATAGCCTTTTTTCAAAGGCCTATATCTCCACCATTTTGGATCTCATGACCTTAAAACTTGTCATTATATATTTCTGAGGGCATGCCCTTTCATATCCAACTTTCAAAACCCCTCTGTGGTGAATTTCGTTTTTGACCTTTGTTTGACCCCGTAGCGAACTCTTGACCTTGACATAATCTCTGATAACATGGCATGGGAAAAGCACGCGCAATGTCACGATCTATCTGAATGACAAAACGTGTATGATGTACAGCGTACGGTAATGATGTTATGAGCGTTTAAACTTCGTTCCAATAAATTGTTTTTTACGTCTGTGACCTTAACCTTGAACCTTATCGTACAAACTCGAACTTACGTTTCAAGCACTCATGTACATACATAACGTGTCCAAAGTTGAGCGTCGTACCTAGATTTGATCGCGATCAAAACACGGGATTTCCACCTATGTATTGATATAAGTAATGATAAGATCTTTTTTAATATTTTTTTAATCTTTTGACTCTTTGGCCCCGCCTCTCAGGCACCTTTTGATCTTCTATACAAAGATATTATGAATAAACTTAGTACTTGAAGCCTTTCACCAAACTACAGTTGTGTCATGGACGTGAGGTTCGGTTGGGGAACTCGCTCTACATGTCTTGATTCTTCACATCAAGAAAACACATATGTTTGGTTTCAACTCCACGTTCATTCTCCTTTCTTATGAAAATCATCGACAAATGGGGAATAACTCGTACAATTAGAGTGACGATTTTCTCCCTTTGACCACATAATGTAATCTCATCACATTCGTACAACTACAGGATATACAACATCCAACGCACAAAATAAAATCGCCGAAAGAACAATAATAAAATTGAAGTGTTATATCTCCGCCATGTTGAATCACATGACCTTGAAATTAGTCATTATATGTGTCCGAGAACATGCTCTTTCATATCCAATCTTCAGAACATTTTTATCGGAAATATACAAACGGTAAAATTTACATTAAAAAATTGAACGAAATGACATTTTCGGAGGGCTATATTTTCGCCATTTCCAAATTCATGATTTTGAAATTAAAACCCTGTACAGACAATATGCCAATGTCTGTATTTACGTAAAAATCAACGCCCTACATTAAATGATAAAGGCCCTACGAGCTCACAAATTACGAGAAAAAAATAAGAAAATGAAACAAATCGCCATATTTAGAGAGCTAAATTTCCGCCATTTTTCTATATTACCCCTTGAAATTAATAAGTTTTCAAAACAAAAGTTTATACAACACAGGTACGAAAAAACAAGACTGTACATACAGTTTGAAAGGCGCTGAAACGTCTCGGGCAAGGACAAATATAAACTAAAATTTCGATTTTCGATGTCCTATATCTCCGCCATTTTGAATAATATGACCTTGAAATTAGTCATTTAATGTGTCTGAGAGCATGATCTTTCACATCCAATTCAAAATATTTCTCTTCGAAATTTCATGAATTACGGTAAGATTTACGTTAAAAAAATGAACGAAACGCAATATTCGGAGAGCTATTTTTCCACCATTTTCAAATTTATGACTTTGAAATTACAAGCCTGTACAGACAATATGCCAAAGTCTACATTTACGATAAATCAACACCCTACATTAAATTACAAAGACCCTACAAGCTCACAAATTACGAAAAAAAATAAGAAAATGAAACAAATCGCCATATTCAGAGAGCTATATTTCCGCCATTTTTCTATATAACCCTTTGAAATTCAAAATTTTTGAAGACAAAAGTTCATACAACACAGGTACGAAAAAACAAGACTGTACATACAGGTTTAAAGGCGCTGAAACGCCTGCCGCAAGGACAAATATAAACTAAAATTTCGATTTTTGATGTCCTATATCTCCGCCATTTTGAATCTTCTGACCTTGAACATGGTCATTTTATGTGTCTGAAAGCATGATCTTTCACATCCAATTCAAAACATTTCACCTTTGAATTTTCATGAATTACGCTAAAATTTACGTTAAAAAATGAACGAAACGCCATATTCGGAGGGCTATATTTCCGCCATTTTCAAATTCATGTCTTTGAAATTAAAAAAACCTGTACAGACAATAGGCTAAAGCTTACATTTACAAAAAATCAACACTCTACACGAGATGATAATGGCCCTACAAGCTCACAAATAACGGAAGAAAAATAGGAAAATGAAACAAATTGCCATATTTGGAGAGATATATTTCCGCCATTTTTCTATATAACCCCTTTAAAATAAATAACTTTTGAAGACAAAAGTTAATACAACATAGGTATGGAAAATCAACATTGTACATACAGGTTTAAAGGCGCTGAAACGCGTGCCGCAAGGACAAATATAAACTAAAATTTCGATTTTTGATGTCCTATATCTCCGCCATTTTGAATCTTATGACCTTGAAATTGGTCATTTTATGTGTCTGAAAGCATGCTCTTTCACATTCATTTCAAAAAATTTCTCATTGAATTTTCATGAATTACGCTAAAATTTACGTTAAAAAATGAACGAAACGCCATATTCGGAGGGCTATATTTCCGCCATTTTCAAATTCATGTCTTTGAAATTAAAAAACCTGTACAGACAATAGGCTAAAGCTTACATTTACAAAAAATCAACACCCTACATGAGATGATAAAGGCCCTACAAGCTCACAAATTACGGAAAAAAATAAGAAAATGAAACAAATCGCCATATTCAGAGAGCTGTATTTCCGCCATTTTTCTATATAACCCCTTAAAAATAAATAACTTTTGAAGACGAAAGTTCATACAACATACGTCTGAAAAATCAACACTGTACATACAGGTTTAAGGGCGCTGAAACGTCTCGTGCAAGGACAAATATAAACTAAAATTTCGATTTTCGATGTCCTATATCTCCGCCATTTTGAATCTTATGACCTTGAACTTGGTCATTTTATGTGTCTGAAAGCATGCTCTTTCACATCCAATTCAAAACATTTCTCTTTGAATTTTCATGAATTACGCTAAAATTTACGTTAAAAAATGAACGAAACGCCATATTCGGAGGTCTATATTTCCGCCATTTTCAAATTCATGTCTTTGAAATTAAAAACCTGTACAGACAATAGGCTAAAGCTAACATTTACAAAAATTCAACAATCTACATGAGATGATAAAGGCCCTACGAGCTCACAAATACGTTAGGCAAAAAATAAGGAAATAGAACAAATTGCCATATTTGGAGAGCTATATTTCCGCCATTTTTCTATATAATCCCTTTAAAAACCCATAACTTTTGAAGACAAAAGTTCATACAAACAGCGTATGAAAAAATCAACACCTACATACAGGTATTTAAGGCGCTGAAACGTCTCGGGCAGGGGCAAATATAAACTAAAATTTCGATTTTTGATGTCCTATATCTCCGCCATTTTGGATCATATGACCTTGAATTTGGTCATTTTATGTGCCTGAGAACATGCTCTTTCATATGCGCCCTTCGAAACATTTCTATGGTAAAGTTCATTTTGACCTTTGTTTGACCTCATTTGACCCCCTAGTGAACTCGTGACCTTGACATAATTTCTGATAACATGTAATGAGAAAAAAACGTGAATTATCGTGATCTACATGGAGAATGAAACGTACATGTTGTGTAGCGTACGGTTATGAAATTATGGAGCGTTTAAAGTTCGTTCGAAAAAAGCAGTTTTTTACGTCTGTGACCTTGACCTTGAACGTTATCCTCCAAAATCGAGAGTACATTTTAAGAACTCATGTACGTACATAACGTCTCCAAATTTCAGCGCTCTACACCTCTTATTTATTACGAAGAAGTCGTTTTAAGATTTTAAGCTTTTTGAACCCTGTGACCTTGAATGAATGTCAAGGTCAATAAAACAGCAATAAGTTCTGTAGACATTCGTCCATGCTATGTCTATACAAAAAATCAAGCATGTGTGTTAAGTATTAAAGGCGCTGAAACCTTAAAAATTTTTGGCGGGAAAACGCCAAAATAGCCTTTTTTCAAAGGCCTATATCTCCGCCATTTTGGATCTCATGACCTTAAAACTTGTCATTATATATTTCTGAGGGCATGCCCTTTCATATTCCAACTTTCAAAACTTTCTGTGTTGAATTTCGTTTTTGACCTTTGTTTGACCCCGTAGCGAACTCTTGACCTTGACATAATCTCTGATAACATGGCATGGGAAAAGCACGCGCAATGTCAAGATCTATCTGAATAACAAAACGTGAACGATGTACACCGTACGGTAATGAAGTTATGAGCGCTTAAACTTCGTTTCAAAAAATTGTTTTTTACGTCTATGACCTTGACCTTGAACATTTTTGTAAAAAATCGAACGTACATTTCAAGATCTTATGTACATTCATAACGTGTCCAAAGTTGAGCGTCGTACCTTATTTCGTTCCTGAGATATCCTGCGAACAAGATTTGTGGAAATAAGAATAAAAAAGAAAAATAAAGAATAACTAGATTTGATCGCGATCAAAACACGGGATTTCCACCTATGTAATGATATAAGTAATGTTAGCGAACAGACGATTGCTTTAACAAACGGACGATCTCACTCAATATTAATCAGAAAGCGTTCTTACGAAAGTAGTCTGGTCCAACCGAAAAACAGATTTAGGGGAATCCCCCTTTGGGCAGAAGATTTTCATAGAGAGGTGAATATATAGGAGCCTGCTGATTGGATATATGTGTGGGTCGGAACAATACATGTAGATGTAAATTTTGTAAAGAATTTTGATAACTTCAATTAACCTGAATAGTAGCAAACGTTAACACGGTCCTCTATGGGAATTTATTTGGTTCTGTGATCTCAAAACGGCCGGATAGTTTCTCAAAATAGCACCGGTTGTGTTTGAACATCCGGTGTCACAGGTGACGGCTCTGCCACACACATAAAAGGCTTTTAAACCTGTCAGTTATTGTGTTTGTGCATTACTTTTATTGTTTGTTTGTTCAAATGTACGTCCTATTAACAGCTAGGGTCACGTAAGGACGGCCTCCCATGTATGCGGTGTAGTTACACATGTACGTGTATTTACGCAAACACGTGTACATTGTTCATATATACGTGTATATGTAGTGTGATAGAACGGGTTTCTATCATTGTTGCATTTATTTCTACAGTATGTATATTTGTTATTGCACTCTTCTAAGTCTTCACTTCAGTGATCTGTTTATGTATCTTGGACCCAAATTCAGGGGAACACCGTGAGAACAGGTCTTATCTAGGGTGTGTTTGCTGTTTAGCAGTCACATTCATCAACCTAGTTGTCCTCATGATCACCCCGATGATGACCGCTGGCCGGAGTACACGTGTGGTACACGTGGGAGGTTTTTATCAGTCAGTTGAGCCTTGTCTGTTTTAAGCGGAAGATATATTTAGTGTGTAGGTGGGTTGTTGTAGCAACGGTTTCACCTAAATATGGTGCTCTGTCCGGACATTGACCAATCAGTGGTCACTTTGGGGTACTGGGTTGATGAGTTGTTATAAAAGGGGCTGATGGGTCTTTACTTAGAGTGTATCTATAGCTAACGTAGGGTTTGTGTATAATTAGGGGTTGTCAGGGGCTTAGGGCTTAGGCATCCTAAGGTATCCTAGTTTACACCGTTGGTTTTATATACCTCTAGAGTTAAGAACACTTGTAGGTGGTTAGTTGGCTCCGTAGGGTGTTAGGCTTTGTTTAGGGAACTTGGTAATCACACAGGACTTAGCTAATTAGGCCTAAAGTTTGGCTATAGTTAATCTTGGATACATTGTAACTGCTTCGGCACTTATAATCTCTTATTGTTATCTGTCTTAACGGGCACTATTGTGAATCTTCTATGTAATAATTAATCTACTTGTCTTTTATATAATAAATAGTTATTTGTACCTGTATTTACCTAGTTGAGTTATTGGATTAGTGTCAGTGCTTCCGCTACATCCTAGAGATCGAACCTGTTGAGATTTCACATCCAATTCAAAACAATTTTCTTTGAAATTTCAAAATTTCATAAAATTACGGTAAAATTTACGTTAAAAAGTGAACGAAATGCCATATTCAGAGGGCTATATTTCCGCCATTTTTTAAATACAATTACTTTGAAATTAATACTCTGTACAGAGAATGTTGCCAAATGTCTATATTTACGAAAAAAACAACACCCTACATTAAATGATTAAGGCCCTACAAGCTCACAAATGACGGCAAAAAAATAAGAAAAAGAAACAAATCGCCATGTTTCAGAGAGCTATATTTCCGCCATTTTTTATATTACCTTTGAAATTCATAAGCTTGAAGACAAAATTTATACAACACAGGTCCAAAAAACAAGACTGTACATACAGGTTTAAAGGCGCTCAACGTCGCGCGCAGGAACAAATAAAAACTAAAATTTCGATTTTGATGTCCTATTATTCCGCCATTTTGAATCATATGATCTTGAAATTGGTCATTTTATGTATCGTAGAGCATGCTTTTTCACATCCAATTCAAAACATTTTCTTTGAAATTTCATAAATAACGGTAAATTTACGTTAAAAAATGAACGAAACGCCATATTCGAAGGGCTTATATTTCTGCCATTTTCAGTGTTTGTCTTTCAAATTGAAACCGATACAGATAAATATGTTAAAGTCTACATTTCAAAAAAAATCAACACCCTACATTAAATGATAAAGGCGCTACGAGCTCACAAATTACGATGAAAAATAAGGAAATGGAACAAATTGCCATATTTGGAGAGCTTATATTCCCGCCATTTTTTTTTAATGGAACCCCTTTGAAATCCATAACTTTTAAAGACAAGTGTTCATACAACATAGGTTTGAAAAATCAACACTGTACATACAGGTTTAAAAGCGCTGAAACGTCTCGCGCAGGGACAAATATAAACTAAAATTTCGATTTTTGATGTTCAATATCTCCGCCATTTTGAATCATATGACTTTGATATTGGTCATTGTATGTACCTGAGAACATGCTCTTTCATATGCGTCCTTCGAAACATTTCAATGGTAAAGTTCATATTTGACCTTTGTTTGACCTCATTTGACCCTCTAGCGAACTCATGACCTAGACATAATCTCTGATAACATATAGTGCAAAAACAAACGTTCAATATCGCGATCTATCTGAATAACGAAACGTACACGTTATCCAACGTACGATTATGAAGTTATGACTGTTTAAAGTTCGTTCGAAAAAAGTAGTTTTTACGTCTGTGACCTTGACCTTGAACATTTTTGTAAAAAATCGAACGTACATTTCAAGATCTTATGTACGTTCATAACGTGTCCAAAGTTGAGCGTCGTACCTTAGTCCGTTAGTGAGATATCCTGCTAACAAGATTTGGGGAAATAAGAAAAAAAAAAAAAGATTTGATCGCGATCAAAACACGGGATTTCCACCTATGTAATGATACAATTAATGTAAGCGAATAGACGATTGCTTGAACGAACGGACGATCTCACTCAATATTAATCAGAAAGCGTTTCTTACGAAAGTTGTCTGGTCCAACCGAAAAACAGATTTATGGGAATCCCCCCTTTGGGCAGAAGATTTCATAGAGAGGTGAATATATCGGAGCCTGCTGATTGGATATATTCAGGGTACACCAGTTAATGGTTAATTGTGGGTCGGCAAATACATGTAGATGTAAATTTTTGTAAAGAATTTGATAACTTCATTTAACCTGAATAGTAGCAAACGTTAACACGGTCCTCTATGGAATTTATATTTGGTTCTGTGAAAAACGGCCGGTAGTTTTTCATCCTGTGTCTGATGACCAGGTGTTGTTAGTTGTTAATTGCATTACTTTTGTTGTTTGTTTGTTCAAATGTACGTCCTATTAACAGCTAGGGTCACGTAAGGACGGCCTCCCATGTATGCGGTGTAGCTACACATGTACGTGTATTTACGCAAACACGTGTACATTGTTCATATATACGTGTACATGTAACACTTAAAACATCCCGAAAAGTATTCAAAACTAAATGTAAAAAATACCTTCGAAACGGCCCGTGTGTATACAAGATTGAGCCCAGGACAGAATTTTAACCCGGCCGCTGATTGGCTGGCTAATTATGAATATCAAAATTAAAAATGTTTTCTGTTTTCATTTTGAATCACATGACGTTGAAATTAGTCATTTTCTGTGTCTGAGATCATGCTCTTTAACATCCAATTCAAAACATTTCTCTTTGAAATTTCATAAATTACGGTAAAATTTACGTTAAAAGGTGAACGAAATGCCATATTCAGAGGGCTATATTTCAAATTAATTACTTTGAAATTAAAACTCTGTACAGAGAATGTGCCAATGTCTATATTGACAAACAATCAACACCTTACAATAAATGATAAAGGCGCTACGAGCTCAGAAATTACGAAAAAAAATAAGGAAATAAAACAAATTGCCATATTTGGAGAGCTATATATCCGCCATTTTTCTATATAACCCCTTTAAGATCCATAACTTTTGAAGACAAAAGTTTATACAACATAGGTATGAAAAATGAACATTGTACATACAGGTTTAAAGGCGCTGAAACGCGTGCCGCAAGGACAAATATAAACTAAAATTTCGATTTTGATGTCCTATATCTCCGCCATTTTGAATCACATGACCTTGAAATTGGTCATTTTATGTGTCTTAGAGCATGCTCTTTCACATCCAATTCAAAACAATTTTCTTTGAAATTTCAAAAATTTCATAAATTACGGTAAAATTTACGTTAAAAAGTGAACGAAATGCCATATTCAGAGGGCTATATTTCCGCCATTTTTAAATACATTACTTTGAAATTAATACTCTGTACAGAGAATGTGCCAATGTCTATATTTACGAAAAAAACAACACCCTACATTAAATGATTAAGGCCCTACAAGCTCACAAATGACGGCAAAAAAATAAGAAAAAGAAACAAATCGCCATGTTCAGAGAGCTATATTTCCGCCATTTTTTATATTACCCTTTGAAATTCATAAGCCTTGAAGACAAAATTTCATACAACACAGGTACCAAAAAACAAAGACTGTACATACAGGTTTAAAGGCGCTCAAACGTCGCGCGCAAGGACAAATAAAAACTAAAATTTCGATTTTTGATGTCCTATATCTCCGCCATTTTGAATCATATGATCTTGAAATTGGTCATTTTATGTATCGTAGAGCATGCTCTTTCACATCCAATTCAAAACATTTTTCTTTGAAATTTCATAAATAACGGTAAAATTTACGTTAAAAAATGAACGAAACGCCATATTCGAAGGGCTATATTTCTGCCATTTTCAGTGTTTTGTCTTTCAAATTAAAACCCGATACAGATAATATGTTAAAGTCTACATTTTCAAAAAATCAACACCCTACATTAAATGATAAAGGCGCTACGAGCTCACAAATTACGATGAAAAATAAGGAAATGGAACAAATTGCCATATTTGGAGAGCTATATATCCGCCAATTTTTTTTATGGAACCCCTTTGAAATCCATAACTTTTAAAGACAAGTGTTCATACAACATAGGTTTGAAAAAATCAACACTGTACATACAGGTTTAAAAGCGCTGAAACGTCTCGCGCAGGGACAAATATAAACTAAAATTTCGATTTTTGATGTTCAATATCTCCGCCATTTTGAATCATATGACTTTGATATTGGTCATTGTATGTACCTGAGAACATGCTCTTTCATATGCGTCCTTCGAAACATTTCAATGGTAAAGTTCATATTTGACCTTTGTTTGACCTCATTTGACCCTCTAGCGAACTCATGACCTAGACATAATCTCTGATAACATATAGTGCAAAAACAAACGTTCAATATCGCGATCTATCTGAATAACGAAACGTACACGTTATCCAACGTACGATTATGAAGTTATGACTGTTTAAAGTTCGTTCGAAAAAAGTAGTTTTTTACGTCTGTGACCTTGACCTTGAACATTTTGTAAAAAATCGAACGTACATTTCAAGATCTTATGTACGTTCATAACGTGTCCAAAGTTGAGCGTCGTACCTTAGTCCGTTAGTGAGATATCCTGCTAACAAGATTTGGTGGAAATAAGAAAAAAAAAAAAATAGATTTGATCGCGATCAAACACGGGATTTCCACCTATGTAATGATATAATTAATGTTAGCAACAGAACGATTGCTTGAACGAACGGACGATCTCACTCAATATTAATCAGAAAGCGTTTCTTACGAAAGTAGTCTGGTCAACCGAAAAACAGATTTAGGGGAATCCCCCTTTGGGCAGAAGATTTCATAGAGAGGAGAATATATAGGAGCCTGCTGATTGGATATATTCAGGGTACACCAGTTAATGGTTTATGTGTGGGTCGGACAATACATGTAGATGTAAAATTTGTAAAGAATTTTGATAACTTCATTTAACCTGAATAGTAGCAAACGTTAACACGGTCCTCTATGGGAATTTATTTGGTTCTGTGATCTCAAAACGGCCGGGTAGTTTCTCAAAATTAGTACCGGTTGTGATTGAACATTCGGTGTCACAGGTGACGGCTTTTCCACACACATGAAAGGTTTTTAAACCTGTCAATTATTGCGTTTGTTCATTTCTTTTGTTGTTTGTTTGTTCAAATGTACGTCCTATTAACAGCTAGGGTCACGTAAGGACGGCCTCCCATGTATGCGGTGTAGTTACACACGTACGTGTATTTACGCAAACACGTGTACATTGTTCATATATACGTGTACATGTA
>SAYR01001268.1:495375-596147 GCA_004382745.1 Argopecten irradians irradians | reverse complement strand
TACGGCCTGTAACCTGTGGAGGAAACGGGATCCGGAGAGGATTTGTGACGACTGTGGACTCTGGTTGTATACTAAAAATACTATATCGATCACGATTTGGGACTTATACATATAACGGGAGCTACAGTCGGATCGCCCTCCGGGTCTCTTGTGGAAAACCCTCCTATTACAGTAGCACTTAAAACATCCGAAAAGTATTGAAACTAAATGTAAAATACCTTCGAACGGCCGTGTGTAACGAAGATTGAGCCCAGGACAGAATTTTAACCGGCCGCTGATTGGCTGGCTTTTATGAATTCAAAATTAAAAATGTTTTCTGACAGGTAATTTATTCCTTGATAACCGTGATATGAATTTGGGAAATTCCGATTGAGATTTGGTTCAAAATATCAATTTTGATAATGATAGGTAAACACATTAGAATTTCAGGTTTTTTTAAAAGTGCAAAAAAATTCTCCTTAATCTTAATGAAGATCTTGGACCAATGCGGAATAACAAGTACGATTAGAGTTTTAGTATTAGATACCGATTATCTGCCTTTGGACATGCCACATCAATGTAATCACACCTCAAAATCGCTGAAGTTTCTATACCTCCGCCATTTTGAATCATATGACATTGAAATTGGTCATTTTATGTGTCTGAGAGCATGATCTTTCACATCCAATTCAAAACATTTCACCTTTGAATTTTCATAAATTACGGTAAAATTTACGTTAAAAAATGACGAAAACGCCATATTCGGAGGGCTATATTTCGCCATTTTCAAATTCATGTTTGAATATTAAAAACCTGTACAGACAATAGGCTAAAGTCTACATTTACAAAAAATCAACACTCAACTGAAATGATAAAGGCGCTACGAGCTCACAAATTACGGAGAAAAATAAGGAAATGAAACAAATTGCAAATATTTGGAGAGCTATATTTCGCCAATTTTTCTATATAACCCCTTAAAATAAATAACTTTTGAAGACAAAAGTTCATACAACATAGGTATGAAAAATCAACACTGTACATACAGGTTTAAAGGCGCTGAAACGTCTCGGGCAGGGACAAATATAAACTAAGATAGGGTCACGTAAGGACGGCCTCCCATGTATGCGGTGTAGTTACACACGTACGTGTATTTACGCAAACACGTGTACATTGTTCATATATACGTGTACATGTAGCACTTAAAACATCCCGAAAAGTATTCAAAACTAAATGTAAAAATACCTTCGAAACGGCCCGTGTGTATACAAGATTGAACCCAGGACAGAATTTTAACCCGGCCGCTGATTGGCTGGCTTCTTATGAATATCAAAATTAAAAATGTTTTCTGTTTTCATTTTGAATCACATGACGTTGAAAATCGTCACTTTCTGTGTCTGAGATCATGCTCTTTAACATCCAATTCAAAACATTTCTCTTTAAAATTTCATAAATTACGGTAAAAATTACGTTAAAAGGTGAACGAAATGTCATATTCAGAGGGCTATATTTCCGCCATTTTCAAATTAATTACTTTGAAATTAAAACTCTTTACAGAGAATGTGTAAATGTCTATATTTACAAACAATCAACACCTTATAATAAATGATAAAGGCGCTACGAGCTCAGAAATTACGGAAAAAAATAAGGAAATGAAACAAATTGCCATATTTGGAGAGCTATATTTCCGCCATTTTTCTATATAACCCCTTTAAGATCCATAACGTTTGAAGACAAAAGTTTATACAACATTGGTATGAAAAATGAACATTGTACATACAGGTTTAAAGGCGCTGAAACGCGTGCCGCAAGGACAAATATAAACTATAATTTCGATTTTGATGTCCTATATCTCCGCCATTTTGAATCATATGACCTTGAAATTGGTCATTTTATGTGTCTTAGAGCATGCTCTTTCACATCCAATTGAAAACAATTTTCTGTGAAATTTCAAAAATTTCATAAATTACGGTAAAATTTACGTTAAAAAGTGAACGAAATGCCATATTCAGAGGGCTATATTTCCGCCATTTTTAAATACATTACTTTGAAATTAATACTCTGTACAGAGAATGTGCCAATGTCTATATTTACGAAAAATTAACACCCTACATTAAATGATTAAGGCGCTACAAGCTCACAAATAGCGGAAAAAATAAGAAAAAGAAACAAATCGCCATATTCAGAGAGCTATATTTCCGCCACTTTTTATATAACCCTTTGAAATTCATAAGCCTTGAAGACAAAATTTCATACAACACAGGTACGAAAAAACAAGACTGTACATACAGGTTTAAAGGCGCTCAAACGTCTCGCGCAAAGACAAATAAAAAAACTTAAATTTTGATTTTTGATGTCCTATATCTCCGCCATTTTGAATCATATGACCTTGAAATTGGTCATTTTATGTGTCTTAGAGCATGCTCTTTCACATCCAATTCAAAACAATTTTCTTTGAAATTTCATAAATAACGGTAAAATTTACGTTAAAAAATGAACGAAACGCCATATTCGGAGGGCTATATTTCTGCCATTTTCAGTGTTTTGTCTTTCAAATTGAAACCCGATACAGATAATATGTTAAAGTCTACATTTACAAAAAATCAACACCCTACATTAAATGATAAAGGCGCTACGAGCTCACAAATTACGGTGAAAAATAAGGAAATGGAACAAATTGCCATATTTGGAGAGCTGTATTTCCGCCATTTTTTTATAGAACCCCTTTAAAATCCATAACTTTTAAAGACAAGTGTTCATACAACATAGGTTTGAAAAAATCAACACTGTACATACAGGTTTAAAAGCGCTGAAACGTCTCGCGCAGGGACAAATATAAACTAAAATTTCGATTTTTGATATTCAATATCTCCGCCATTTTGAATCATATGACTTTGAAATTGGTCATTTTATGTACCTGAGAACATGCTCTTCCATAAGCGCCCTTCGAAACATTTCTATGGCTAAGTTCATATTTGACCTTTGTTTGACCTCATTTGACCCTCTAGAGAACTCATGACCTAGACATAATCTCTTATAACACAAAGTGCGAAAAAAACGTTCAATATCGCGATCTATCTGAATAACGAAACGTACACGTTATCCAACGTACGATTATGAAGTTATGACTGTTTAAAGTTCGTTCAAAAAATAGTTTTTACGTCTGTGACCTTGACCTTGAACATTTTTGTAAAAAATCGAACGTACATTTCAAGATCTTATGTACGTTCATAGCGTGTCCAAAGTTGAGCGTCGTACCTTAGTCCGATAGTGAGATATCCTGCTAACAAGATTTGTGGAAATAAGAAAAAAAAAACTAGATTTGATCGCGATCAAAACACGGGATTTCCACCTATGTAATGATATAAGTAATGTTAGCGAACAGACGATTGCTTGAACGAACGGACGATCTCACTCAATATTAATCAGAAAGCGTTTCTTACGAAAGTAGTCTGGTCCAACCGAAAAACAGATTTAGGGGAATCCCCCTTTGGGCAGAAAATTTCATAGAGAGGTGAATATATCGGAGCCTGCTGATTGGATATATTCAGGGTACATCAGTTAATGGTTAATATGTGGGTCGGGCAATACATGTAGATTTAAAATTTGTAAAGAATTTTGATAACTTTATTTAACCTGAATACGTAGCAAACGTTAACACGGTCCTCTATGAGAATTTATTTGGTTCTGTGATCTCAAAACGGCCGGGTATTTTCCCAAAATAGCACCGGTTGTGTTTGAACATCCTGTGTCACAGGTGACGGCTCTGCCACACACATAAAAGGTGTTAAACCTGTCAGTTATTGGGTTTGTGCATTACTATTGTTGTTTGTTTGTTCAAATGTACGTCCTATTAACAGCTAGGGTCACGTAAGGACGGCCTCCCATGTATGCGGTGTAGTTACACACCTACGTATATTTACGCAAACACGTGTACATTGTTCATATATACGTGTACATGTAGCACTTAAAACATCCCGAAAAGTATTCAAAACTAAATGTAAAAATACCTTCGAAACGGCCCGTGTGTATACAAGATTGAGCCCAGGACAGAATTTTAACCCGGCCGCTGATTGGCTGGTTTTGTTATGAATATCAAAATTAAAAATGTTTTCTGTTTTCATTTTGAATCACATGACGTTGAAAATAGTCACTTTCTGTGTCTGAGATCATGCTCTTTAACATCCAATTCAAAACATTTCTCTTTAAAATTTCATAAATTACGGTAAAAATTACGTTAAAAGGTGAACGAAATGTCATATTCAGAGGGCTATATTTCCGCCATTTTCAAATTAATTACTTTGAAATTAAAACTCTGTACAGAGAATGTGTAAATGTCTATATTTACAAACAATCAACACCTTACACAATAAATGATAAAGGCGCTACGAGCTCAGAAATTACGCAAAAAAATAAGGAAATGGAACAAATTGCCATATTTGGAGAGCTATATTTCCGCCATTTTTCTATATAACCCCTTTAAGATCCATAACGTTTGAAGACAAAAGTTTATACAGCATAGGTATGAAAAATGAACATTGTACATAGAGGTTTAAAGGCGCTGAAACGCGTGCCGCAAGGACAAATATAAACTAAAATTTCGATTTTGATGTCCTATATCTCCGCCATTTTGAATCATATGACCTTGAAATTGGTCATTTTATGTGTCTTAGAGCATGCTCTTTCGCATCCAATTGAAAACAATTTTCTTTGAAATTTCAAAAATTTCATAAATTACGGTAAAATTTACGTTAAAAAGTGAACGAAATGCCATATTCAGAGGGCTATATTTCCGCCATTTTTAAATACATTACTTTGAAATTAATACTCTGTACAGAGAATTTGCCAATGTCTATATTTACGAAAAAACAACACCCTACATTAAATGATTAAGGCCCTACAAGCTCACAAATGGCGGAAAAAATAAGAAAAAGAAACAAATCGCCATATTCAGAGAGCTATATTTCCGCCACTTTTTATATAATCCTTTGAAATTCATAAGCCTTGAAGACAAAATTTCATACAACACAGGTACGAAAAAACAAGACTGTACATACAGGTTTAAAGGCGCTCAAACGTCTCGCGCAAAGACAAATAAAAAACAAAAATTTCGATTTTTGAGGTCCTATGTCTCCGCCATTTTGAATCATATGACCTTGAAATTGGTCATTTTATGTGTCTTAGAGCATGCTCTTTCACATCCAATTCAAAACAATTTTCTTTGAAATTTCATGAATAACTGTAAAATTTACGTTAAAAAATGAACGAAACGCCATATTCGGATGGCTATATTTCTGCCATTTTCAGTGTTTTGTCTTTCAAAATGAAACCCGATACAGATAATATGTTAAAGTCTACATTTACAAAAAATCAACACGCTACAATAAATGATAAAGGCGCTACGAGCTCACAAATTACGGTGAAAAATAAGGAAATGGAACAAATTGCCATATTTGGAGAGCTATATTTCCGCCATTTTTTTATAGAACCCCTTTAAAATCCATAACTTTTAAAGACAAGTGTTCATACAACATAGGTTTGAAAAATCAACACTGTACATACAGGTTTAAAAACGCTGAAACGTCTCGCGCAGGGACAAATATAAACTAAAATTTCGATTTTTGATGTCAATATCTCCGCCATTTGAATCATATGACTTTGAAATTGGTCATTTTATGTACCTGAGAACATGCTCTTTCATATGCGCCCTTCGAAACATTTCTATGGTTAAGTTCATATTTGTCCTTTGTTTGACCTCATTTGACCCTCTAGCGAACTCATGACCTAGACATAATCTATGATAACAAATAGTGCGAACAAAACGTTCAATATCGCGATCTATCTGAATAACGAAACGTACACGTTATCCAACGTACGATTATGAAGTTTTGACTGTTTAAAGTTCGTTCGAAAAAAAATAGTTTTTACGTCTGTGACCTTGACCTTGAACATTTTTGTAAAAACTCGAACGTACATTTCAACATCATATGTACGTTTATAACGTGTCCAAAGTTGAGCGTCGTACCTTAGTCCGTTAGTGAGATATCCTGCTAACAAGATTTGTGGAAATAAGAGAAAAAAAAAAGAAAAACTAGATTTGATCGCGATCAAAACACGGGATTTCCACCTATGTAATGATGTAAGTAATGTTAGCGAACAGACGATTGCTTGAACGAACGGACGATCTCACTCAATATTAATCAGAAAGCGTTTCTTGCGAAAGTAGTCTGGTCCGACCGAAAAACAGATTTAGGGGAATCCCCCTTTGGGCAGAAGATTTCATAGAGAGGTGAATATATCGGAGCCTGCTGATTGGATATATTCAGGGTACATCAGTTAATGGTTAATATGTGGGTCGAGCAATACATGTAGATTTAAAATTTGTAAAGAATTTTGATAACTTCATTTAACCTGAATACGTAGCAAACGTTAACACGGTCCTCTATGAGAATTTATTTGGTTCTGTGATCTCAAAACGGCCGGGTATTTTCCCAAAATAGCACCGGTTGTGTTTGAACATTCTGTGTCACAGGTGACGGCTCTGCCACACACATAAAAGGTTTTTAAACCTGTCAGTTATTGGGTTTGTGCATTACTTTTGTTGTTTGTTTGTTCAAATGTACGTCCTATTAACAGCTAGGGTCACGTAAGGACGGCCTCCCATGTATGCGGTGTAGTTACACATGTACGTGTATTTACGCAAACACGTGTACATTGTTCATATATACGTGTACATGTAGCACTTAAAACATCCCGAAAAGTATTCAAAACTAAATGTAAAAATACCTTCGAAACGGCCCGTGTGTATACAAGATTGAGCCCAGGACAGAATTTTAACCCGGCCGCTGATTGGCTGGCTTCTTATGAATATCAAAATTAAAAATGTTTTCTGTTTTCATTTTGAGTCACATGACGTTGAAATTAGTCACTTTCTGTGTCTGAGATCATGCTCTTTAACATCCAATTCAAAACATTTCTCTTTGAAATTTCATAAATTACGGTAAAATTTACGTTAAAAGGTGAACGAAATGCCATATTCAGAGGGCTATATTTCCGCCATTTTCAAATTAATTACTTTGAAATTAAAACTCTGTACAGAGAATGTGCCAATGTCTATATTTACAAACAATCAACACCTTACAATAAATGATAAAGGCGCTACGAGCTCAGAAATTACGGGGAAAAAAATAAGGAAATGAAACAAATTGCCATATTTGGAGAGCTATATTTCCGCCATTTTTCTATATAACCCCTTTAAGATCCATAACGTTTGAAGACAAAAGTTTATACAACATAGGTATGAAAAATGAGCATTGCACATACAGGTTTAAAGGCGCTGAAACGCGTGCCGCAAGGACAAATATAAAAACTAAAATTTCGATTTTGATGTCCTATATCTCCGCCATTTTGAATCATATGACCTTGAAATTGGTCATTTTATGTGTCTTAGAGCATGCTCTTTCACATCCAATTGAAAACAATTTTCTTTGAAATTTAAAAAAAATTTCATTAATTACGGTAAAATTTACGTTAAAAAGTGAACGAAATGCCATATTCAGAGGGCTATATTTCCGCCATTTTTAAATACATTACTTTGAAATTAATACTCTGTACAGATAATGTGCCAATGTCTATATTTACGAAAAAACAACACCCTACATTAAATGATTAAGGCCCTACAAGCTCACAAATGACGGAAAAAATAAGAAAAGGAAACAAATCGCCATATTCAGAGAGCTATATTTCCGCCACTTTTTATATAACCCTTTGAAATTCATAAGCCTTGAAGACAAAATTTCATACAACACAGGTACGAAAAAAACAAGACTGTACATACAGGTTTAAAGGCGCTCAAACGTCTCGCGCAAAGACAAATAAAAAACTAAAATTTCGATTTTTGATGTCCTATATCTCCGCCATTTTGAATCATATGACCTTGAAATTGGTCATTTTATGTGTGTTTGAGCATGCTCTTTCACATCCAATTCAAAACAATTTTCTTTGAAACTTCATAAATAACGGTAAAATTTACGTTAAAAAAAGAACGAAACGCCATATTCGCAGGGCTATATTTCTGCCATTTTCAGTGTTTTGTCTTTCAAATTGAAACCCGATACAGATAATATGTTAAAGTCTACATTTACAAAAAATCAACACCCTACATTAAATGATAAAGGCGCTACGAGCTCACAAATTACGGTGAAAAATAAGGAAATGGAACAAATTGCCATATTTGGAGAGCTATATTTCCGCCATTTTTTTATAGAACCCCTTTAAAATCCATAACTTTTAAAGACAAGTGTTCATACAACATTGGTTTGAAAAATCAACACTGTACATACAGGTTTAAAAGCGCTGAAACGTCTCGCGCAGGGACAAATATAAACTAAAATTTCGATTTTTGATGTCAATATCTCCGCCATTTTGAATCATATGACTTTGAAATTGGTCATTTTATGTACCTGAGAACTTGCTCTTTCATATGCGCCCTTCGAAACATTTCTATGGTTAAGTTCATATTTGACCTTTGTTTGACCTCACTTGACCCTCTAGCGAACTCATGACCTAGACATAATCTCTGATAACATAAAGTGCGAAAAAAAACGTTCAATATCGCGATCTATCTGAATAACGAAACGTACACGTTATCAAACGTACGATTATGAAGTTATGACTGTTTAAAGTTCGTTCGAAAAAAAATAGTTTTTACGTCTGTGACCTTGACCTTGAACATTTTTGTAACAAACGAACGTACATTTCAAGATCTTATGTACGTTTATAACGTGTCCAAAGTTGAGCGTCGTACCTTAGTCCGTTAGTGAGATATCCTGCTAACAAGATTTGTGGAAATAAGAAAAAAAAAAGAAAAACTAGATTTGATCGCGATCAAAACACGGGATTTCCACCTATGTAATGATATAAGTAATGTTAGCGAACAGACGATTGCTTGAACGAACGGACGATCTCACTCAATATTAATCAGAAAGCGTTTCTTGCGAAAGTAGTCTGGTCCAACCGAAAAACAGATTTAGGGGAATCCCCCTTTGGGCAGAAGATTTCATAGAGAGGTGAATATATCGGAGCCTGCTGATTGGATATATTCAGGGTACATCAGTTAATGGTTAATATGTGGGTCGGGCAATACATGTAGATTTAAAATTTGTAAAGAATTTTGATAACTTCATTTAACCTGAACACGTAGCAAACGTTAACACGGTCCTCTAGGAGAATTTATTTGGTTTTGTGATCTCAAAACGGCCGGGTATTTTCCCAAAATAGCACCGGTTGTGTTTGAACATCCTGTGTCACAGGTGACGGCTCTGTCACACACATAAAAGGTTTTTAAACCTGTCAGTTATTGGGTTTGTGCATTACTTTTGTTGTTTGTTTGTTCAAATGTACGTCCTATTAACAGCTAGGGTCACGTAAGGACGGCCTCCCATGTATGCGGTGTAGTTACACATGTACGTGTATTTACGCAAACACGTGTACATTGTTCATATATACGTGTACATGTAGCACTTAAAACATCCCGAAAAGTATTCAAAACTAAATGTAAAAATTCCTTCGAAACGGCCCGTGTGTATACAAGATTGAGCCCAGGACAGAATTTTAACCCGGCCGCTGATTGGCTGGCTTCTTATGAATATCAAAATTAAAAATGTTTTCTGTTTTCATTTTGAATCACATGACGTTGAAATTAGTCATTTTCTGTGTCTGAGATCATGCTCTTTAACATCCAATTCAAAACATTTCTCTTTGAAATTTCATAAATTACGGTAAAATTTACGCTAAAAGGTGAACGAAATGCCATATTCAGAGGGCTATATTTCCGCCATTTTCAAATTAATTACTTTGAAATTAAAACTCTGTACAGAGAATGTGCCAATGTCTATATTTACAAACAATCAACACCTTACAATAAATGATAAAGGCGCTACGAGCTCAGAAATTACGAAAAAAATAAGGAAATGAAACAAATTGCCATATTTGGAGAGCTATATATCCGCCATTTTTCTATATAACCCCTTTAAGATCCATAACTTTTGAAGACAAAAGTTTATACAACATAGGTATGAAAAATGAACATTGTACATACAGGTTTAAAGGCGCTGAAACGCGTGCCGCAAGGACAAATATAAACTAAAATTTCGATTTTGATGTCCTATATCTCCGCCATTTTGAATCATATGACCTTGAAATTGGTCATTTTATGTGTCTTAGAGCATGCTCTTTCACATCCAATTGAAAACAATTTTCTTTGAAATTTAAAAAATTTCATAAATTACGGTAAAATTTACGTTAAAAAGTGAACGAAATGCCATATTCAGAGGGCTATATTTCCGCCATTTTTAAATACATTACTTTGAAATTAATACTCTGTACAGATAATGTGCCAATGTCTATATTTACGAAAAAACAACACCCTACATTAAATGATTAAGGTCCTACAAGCTCACAAATGACGGAAAAAATAAGAAAAAGAAACAAATCGCCATATTTAGAGAGCTATATTTCCGCCACTTTTTATATAACCCTTTGAAATTCATAAGCCTTGAAGACAAAATTTCATACAACACAGGTACGAAAAAACAAGACTGTACATACAGGTTTAAAGGCGCTCAAACGTCTCGCGCAAAGACAAATAAACAACTAAAATTTCGATTTTTGATATCCTATATCTCCGCCATTTTGAATCATATGACCTTGAAATTGGTCATTTTATGTGTCTTTGAGCATGCTCTTTCACATCCAATTCAAAACAATTTTCTTTGAAATTTCATAAATAACGGTAAAATTTACGTTAAAAAAAGAACGAAACGCCATATTCGCAGGGCTATATTTCTGCCATTTTCAGTGTTTTGTCTTTCAAATTGAAACTCGATACAGATAATATGTTAAAGTCTACATTTACAAAAAATCAACACCCTACATTAAATGATAAAGGCGCTACGAGCTCACAAATTACGGTGAAAAATAAGGAAATGGAACAAATTGCCATATTTGGAGAGCTATATTTCCGCCATTTTTTTATAAAACCCCTTTAAAATCCATAACTTTTAAAGACAAGTGTTCATACAACATAGGTTTGAAAAATCAACACTGTACATACAGGTTTAAAAGCGCTGAAACGTCTCGCGCAGGGACAAATATAAACTAAAATTTCGATTTTTGATGTTCAATATCTCCGCCATTTTGAATCATATGACTTTGAAATTGGTCATTTTATGTACCTGAGAACATGCTCTTTCATATGCGCCCTTCGAAACATTTCTATGGTTAAGTTCATATTTGACCTTTGTTTGACCTCATTTGACCCTCTAGCGAACTCATGACCTAGACATAATCTCTGATAACAAATAGTGCGAACAAAACGTTCAATATCGCGATCTATCTGAATAACGAAACGTACACGTTATCCAACGTACGATTATGAAGTTATGACTGTTTAAAGTTCGTTCGAAAAAAATAGTTTTTACGTCAGTGACCTTGACCTTGAACATTTTTGTAAAAAATCGAACGTACATTTCAAGATCTTATGTACGTTTGTAACGTGTCCAAAGTTGAGCGTCGTACCTTAGTCCGTTAGTGAGATATCCTGCTAACAAGATTTGTGGAAATAAGAAAAAAAAGAAAAACCAGATTTGATCGCGATCAAAACACGGGATTTGTACGTAGTTGAGATTACATGATGTGGCCAAAGGGAGATATTCCTCTAATACTAAAACTCTCATTATTATTGTACGAGTTATTCCGCATTGGTCCAAGATCTTCATAAGAAAAGGAAACTTTTTGCACTTTAAAAAAACCTGAAATTCTAATGTGTTTACCTATTCATTATCAATATTGATATTTTGAACCTAAATCTCAATCTGAATTTCAAAATTCATATCATGGTTATCTAGGAATAATTACCTGTCAGAAAAGATTTTTACTTTTGAAATTCACAATTAGCCAGCCAATCAGCGGCCGGGTTAAAATTCTGTCCTGGGCTCAATCTTCTATACACACGGGCCAATACGGCGATCTCGAAGGAGGGCTGCGGTCAATAATACCTTGGTATCGAGAGTTCCTTCTCGCAATGTTACTAGACAACGACAAAGTCACAACGTGGCGCCGCCACCACCACTTCCGAGCACAACGCCCGTATCGGTTCCTGAACTGGCGGCTCAATTTTTGTCATACATCCAGGATGCGGGATATACTATTAATCCATCCTTCGCTATTACCTCATTGAATGAACACACGCCAGTGATTAACAACAATGGCGCACAAGAACGGTCAACAAACCTTGTGCAAATCAATACTCCAACTACATTGCCAAACACACCAGCAAGTATTGCACCAGGCCCAGCGACGTTAAACAATGTGACAAATGGATCTCAACAATCAGCGCCCACGATGAGTATGACCGGTGCCGTCAGTTTGGGACCTGGAGCAGCTGCCGGTTCAGCAGACCAGAGAGCAACAACACCTATGGCATTTCCTAATATTTTTCAAAATGTAGTTTGTGAGACTCCTAATTAGGCATGCTCGTTTAATGCAGTTAACTTAAGCCGACCTCTGGATATGTTTGTTGACCCTAAAACAAAAGCAAAAATTTTCGCAAACGAATTTGTTGAATTTGGTCATTTGATTAAACGCAACTCCCAGGAGAAAGAGCCCATGCGGTTTGAAATGCAAGGGCAAAAACTTGTGTTATGCCAGGCAGCCAAAACTGCATCGATAAAAGCCATCGAGCAGTGGCTTTCTGCCTTCCACATCTTTGTATCTATTTATGTTCAGGCTTACCCAAACGCTGCTTCTGAATTAATGAAGTACGCTGATATCGTTCAAACATTGAACAAGAGGTCGGGTATAGGAGCTGCAATGTTTTACGATAGTAATTATCGTATGTGGCGTCAACTTCATCCACATATTCAGCAGCCCTTTCTCGGTGAACAACCCAACACACACAAACGGGCAGTGTGTTGGGCATTTGAGAAACACAGAAAGTGTTTTAAGGGAAACAGGTGTAAGTTTTTCCATGAATGTGGGGCCTGTGGCGGGAAACACCATTCCAAAAAATGTCACAACGCTGCCGCTTCCGCCTCAAATGCTAACGCCGACAAACAGTCGTCAAACGGGGCCGGAAACAATTAACAGCGTAAATCTACACAAAATTGAACTGCCAACCCCTATAAACACTGAGATATTTTTCGATCACCTGCATGATTACCCGAGATCAAAGTTTCAATTTTTAAAAAATGGGTTTACAAACGGATTTCGTCTCCAATTTGAAGGCACACGGACTTTTTAGAACTTGTAACAATCTAAGGTCGGCTTTAGAAAACATTGCTGTTTTGGAGAATAAGATAAGGGAAGAATTAGACTCCGCTAGGTGTATGGGCCCCTTTTCATATCCGCCTTTTCCTGATTTACAAGTATCACCTTTAGGCCTCGTCCCCAAGAAGGAGCACAACGAATTTAGAGTAATTCACCACTCATCATTCCCTGCAGGAGGTTCTATAAATGACGGAATATCTCACGAAAATTCTACTGTCATATACCAGTCTATCGATGATGCAAAAAAATTGATCAAAAAATATGTTAAGGGGCATTGTTAGCGAAAACAGACATTGAATCGGCATTTAGATTAATACCAATTGATCCTAACGATTATGAACTTTTGGGTTTCAAAATTGAGGATAAACATTTTTTCGATCGCGTTTTACCAATGGGATTTTCTATTTCATGTCGGTTATTTGAAACGTTTAGCACAGCCATTCACTGGATTTTAGAACATAAATTGCAAGTAGCAGGTGTAGTGCACGTACTAGACGATTTCCTATTTGTAGGTCCCCCAAATACTCAACAATGCCTCAAGGCCTTAACCGAATTTTTGGGATTCTGTTCGGAGACGGCGATTCCGATAAAAGATAGTAAAACTGAATACCCTACAACATGTTTGACATTTCTTGGCATAGAGTTGGATAGTGTAGCTATGGTTGCACGGCTTCCACAGGATAAAGTATTAAAAATGCGGAAAAACATTAACTCTCTATCCAATCGACGTAAAGTGACTCTGAAGGAACTTCAATCCCTGATCGGTTTGCTTAATTTTGCATGTCGAGTAGTTCTACCGTGCCGCCCATTTCTCCGTCGGTTAATTGATCTCACTTGTGGCTTGACAAAGCCACATCATCTTCGAAGGCTAAACAAAGAGGTTAGGGCTGATTTAGCCGCATGAAACTATTTAAGATTCTTTTAATGAAACATCTATGTTTTTGATAGACCGTTTGGAAACTTCGCTGCAATTAGAGTTTTATACTGATGCAAGTAATATAGGTTTCGGTGGTGTTTCCCACGCATCATGGATGTTCGGGGAATGGCCAAGGGATTGGCATTCATTACATATCACAGTGAAAGAATTTTTTGTTGTAATACTTGCTCTAGAACAATGGGGCCCTCAATTGATAAACCGTTGCGTCGTTTTTCATTGCGATAATCACGCTGTGGTAGATATCATAAATAAACAAAAGAGTAAGGATAAGACACTCATGAAGCTGGCCCGGCGTTTAGTAGTTATCACAATGAGACTTAATATCTTGTTCACTTCGCGCCACATCCCTGGCAGGTGTAATGTATTAAGTGACCATCTGCCTCGTTTGCAGCTGGACTCCTTCCGTCTCTTGGCTCCTCATATGGACAACCAACCAACTCCAGTACCACCCGAATTCATGCACTTTTGACCAATATAGTTCAATCGTTATTAATGTGTGCAACATCAGAGCAAACTAACCGCATTTATAATAGAGCCTATACCTTGTTATGTTTGCAACCAAGGTATCCCCGTGAAACCAACCTCATATAATGTGCTCGCTTTTTACATTGCATGTCTGTTCGAACAGATATTTGCACCCGCTACTATTTCAACATATGTTGCATCTATCGGTTACGTTAACAAAATAAGTGGCTATCCTGATCCAACACAATCATTTTTGATAAAAAAATTGCTGAATTCTGTACACCGTCGTACGTACCAGGCTGACAATCGTTTGCCTATTACACCGGGAATCTTTGCAAAACTGGTTGCTTCTTTGAGATATACTACATCCTCAGCTTACCAGTTCCAGCTACTTAGAGCAAATGGGAAGATGGCTTTCATCGGCATTTAAGCGTTACATTCGCATGCCATCGATTTTCGATATGTAATTATCCCTTAATGAGACTTTTGTTAACATGTCGTAGCTGCAACATTTATGAACTTTTCGTTGGTCATTGGATCTAAAGGGTTTATTGTTTGCTGAAGCTCTGTGCCATATGCATTTACATGTATATGTCTTATTAGCAGGTCTATGGGCATTGGGTCGATGGATCTAATTTTTGTTCACTTTTACTGAAATGTATTATATCTATTTGCTGAAGCTTTATACCATTTGCATTTTATGTGTATATGTGTTATTATCAGGTCTATAGGCATTGGGTCGATAGATCTTTAGCAATGTTGTTCAGTTTACTTTATTAGTGGTCTCACTAACAGTATTACAATATGACTTTGAATGTTTTCTAATATGAAAATTGTCTTCCATGCCAAATTCTATTTCATTTGTTATCATGAGGTATGTTGTTATTTATTGGCTTCCGGTCATTGGGTCGGGAAGTTAATAGACATTAAATTGAAATCCGCATTGTCATTGTATGTGAATTTCCAGTCAGAAAGTTTTCCTGATTTTTCATATGGTATTCATTTTCGTACAAGTGTAATATTTTTCACACCTTGCTTTATTTGGTATGATTCTTTCCCATGGCTGCGGATGAGGGAAGAGATTTCTACCCTTTGTATCATGTTTTTTATACTACAAGACTACGTTTTTTGTATTCCCATCTTTGACTTGTTTAATAGTTTTGCACAAAACTTTGAAGAGTTAAGTTTTGTATTACGTAATTTCACACGTAAAATGAAACAGATTGTTTATACATAGTGATATGCATCCGTCGTTTTAATAAAACGGCCACTTTCAATCTAATTTACATGTTTGTCATTTATATCAATCAAGTCACACGAGCTTACCATGGAAGAGACATATTAAGTTTCGACTGAAATCATTTATAAATGCAAATTAAACTTGTTTAATGTATTTCATGAATGCTACAGTTACATTGCTTTGACGTTATTTACGGTTAGTAAATGTTTATATTAAGTAAGTTGTTTCTTTAAAGGTCGTATTTCAATAGCATTACTGTAGCTGATGCTGACTACGGTGAAGGGATTAACCAACTAAATAAAAAAGACCTTCGAAATGGCCCCTGTGTATACAAAAAAAATATTGAGGCCAGGATAGAATTTTAACCCGGCCGCTGATTGGCTGGCTAATTATGAATTTCAAAAGTAAAAATGTTTTCTGACAGGTAATTATTCCTAGATTACCATGATATGAATTTGGAAATTCATATTGCGATTTAAGTTCAAAACATCAACTTTGATAATGAATAGGTAAAAGCATTAGAATTTCAGGATTTTTTAGTGCAAAATGCGCCTGATTTCAATAAAGCTACCCTGGTTGGAGTTTGAGCATAAGGACCCAAACTTTTTTTTCTATTTAGTGTTATATGAGAACCTAGACTTTAATTATAGAACACACTAGCTAACTAATATTCCTTTGTTTAACACTGTGGTCTATGTAAAATTATTTAGTTGGTTGCTCTCTATAGCGAACGCAACCTGAAGTATAAGAGTCAGTCACTGAAGCCGAATGAGTCCATAGATACAAAGGTAAGTCGCCAAGTTTTAGAATAATACATGTAACTGTGACTATGCATGTGGTTTATTTATAATTGGCCTGTAAGTTAATGGTACATATAACGTAGATTCGGGTAATTAGCCCGGCTATAAACATTTGACATGTGCGTTTAACATCAGATGGGTACGATCACATGGGTGCGCGGTGCATGGTCTCCTCAGTTGTCAGAATTTAGTTCACGGAACTGTACGCATGTTCCGGTTTAGGTGAACCAGTAATTAGCTTTCAAATCCAGATATAGAGGGGGGGGGGAGGTGTTCATCTCAGGTAAGCCAATTTAACTAATTGTACTGATTAATTGTAATATTAGGGCTAATAAGTTTATTAAAGGTATGCATTTTAGGTTATAATGATGAAAAATCTTTTTTGAATATTTTTTTCTGTTAATGAAACATATTAATGGTGTTTCAGGGTCATTCAAGATTTCCGGAAATATATATGTTGGTTTGCACAGATTCCAGTCACGGACAAAGACATCCATCTTTTGTGCTCATTACAGGTTTGATCTTTGTTTAATTTGTTTATTTTAAACAGAAAGGCTCTGGAACCATGTTCCTGGTAAATTTGAATATATAAAAGGTTTGGTATATCTGGTTTTCTTCCAAAATCTTGACATTTTCTATATTATAGGGGTACCTGATTATGTAATGGATTATCTCCCCTTGACTGGGGACTTTTCCTATTTTTTCATTATATTCAGAAAGATTAATGATGTAACCAATAATTAACTTAAACAACATTAATACTAATTCAATATTTAATACATAATTTGCAATTAATCAACACAGTGTGTAAGTTCAATATTTCATGTTTTCAGAATTACTTCGCGGGTGACTGTCCGAAGGTGAAGCCCTGTCCTGGACAAACCACTTGACCGATTAAGTTCATATTACAGATTTGACATACAGCCGAAATACACTTTACATCATAGGTGAGTATTGGAATTTTAATTTCTGCTATATGGATCAACCAACTAAATAAAAAAAGACCTTCGAAATGGCCCCTGTGTATACAAGGCTCAGGATAGAATTTTAACCCGGCCGCTGATTGGCTGGCTAATTATGAATTTCAAAAGTAAAAATGTTTTCTGACAGGTAATTATTCCTAGATAACCATGATATGAATTTGGAAATTCATATTGCGATTTAAGTTCAAAACATCAACTTTGATAATGAATAGGTAAAAGCATTAGAATTTCAGGATTTTTTAGTGCAAAATGCGCCTGATTTCAATAAAGCTACCCTGGTTGGAGTTTGAGCAGAAGGACCCAACCTTTTTTTCTATTTAGTGTTATATGAGAACCTAGACTTTAATTATAGAACACAATAGCTAACTAATATTCCTTTGTATTAATAATACAGTACAAAACTTTAACAAAGTTTAACACTGTGGTCTATGTAAAATTATTTAGTTGGTTGCTCTCTATAAGGTTACTGGGTTAAGAAAGACATTAATTTACGGCTAGTTTTAGCCCGTTGCATAAAGAAAGCTTACGCTGACCGCAGGGTCATTCTCACACGGACAACAATGGAGGAACAAAGTCTGTACATTAATGTCTTTCATTTGTAACCAGTGCCTGTAGTAAATAATCTATTGTGTGTAAAATTTCTTTCCCACCACCTCCCCTTCAGACCGCATTAAGGTGGCTGTTAAGATAATGTTTTGTTTCCATAATTGTATTCACTTAATCATTAGTAATGATACATTTTTGATACTGGCGTTTTTTTTACTCCCATCTTTGACTTGTTTAATAGTTTTGCACAAAACTTTGAAGAGTTAAGTTTTGTATTACGTAATTTCACACGTAAAATCAAACAGATTGTTTATACATAGTGATATGTATCCGTCGTTTTAATACAATGGCCACTTTTAATCTAAATTACTTGTTTGTCATTTATATCAATCAAGTCACACGAGCTTGCCATGGAAGAGACATATTAAGTTACAATTGAAATCAAAAGATATAATCAACATTCCCGACGTATAGTATAGGTTGACACAAACTAGAAACGTGATACGCTATCGGATTAAGATTTTTAGCACGCCAAATCCAAAGACAATAGACACGCAGAAAGACTATGCAAGATATTTATGGTTTGAAATATATTTAGGATATGATATATAACTAATACCATAAATATAGTAGAATGTTCAATGATGAAAATCAAACCAAGAGACTCAGAGGATTCAACTATAACTGTATTTCCAGTGTCAGAGTTCTAAGAGTGGAAGAGTATTTGAAACTTAGAAGTAATGTATCTGTAATTTGCCAAATTATATATATTTAGTCATTTAATTACAACAAAATAATCGTATAACATACACTGTGGTTGACTGTGTGGCTTTGGCGTTGAGTGTCGCTCTCTCTGTAATTTTTTTCTAAGGATGTCTTTGCCGGTGTAACGTTGAAAATGGACCTCCGTTGAAAGTTGACCTCGGGTCAGTTTTCAACGTTGAAAACGGACCCCGAATGCCGTTGAAAATTGAACATGCCGTTGAAAATTGACGGTGTTTAGGGTCAATTCTCAACGGCAGGTCTGTTGAAAAATGACTGTTGAAAAATGACCTTGGCAAACTATCAACGGATGGTCTGTTGAAATATGATCCTAGTACATTCACATATATAACTGTTGCACAAACTCTGTTATCGCCATTCCTAATATAAGCGACCCTTCTATGCTGGTATTTAAATTACGTAATCACCTCGATTTGAATTGAAATTTGGTATTGTTATCATCGTAACAATTAAATACCTCATTTAAATATTTTAGGTGCTTGTATGTTTATTATGGAGAATACGGCACTACAAAACTTTCAATTTTAGTCAGGCATGCCTTAGGCATTGCCTGACTATAGGCATAGCGACCATTTGAGAAAAATACTTTCACTGCCTTTTACTACCTTCAGTGAAATCAATGCGCTGCTGAAGATAGTCCCTGGCTTTTCAGTGATTTCGAAGCTGTATTTTATAGTCAGCATCATTCAATGCGGAAGAAAAATGTATGAAAATCAAAATGAAAGTTTTAGGTAGAAGTTATTTTTTCTTTGATTTGTCTTTATCAAAGATATGCCAAATATCCGTGCTTTTTCAGATAAGAAATGGCTGATCAATTTCCCTCCCTGAAATAAAACCATATACTGGTAATTGTTTTCGCTGTTCCGCCAATGGAGCCTGTGAATAGCTTAGACAACGGCTTCAGATTAATGCGCCTCGTGTACTGTTACATTGGAGGCCAAGTGACAAACGCACATGCTTGTGTGTATTGTTTTACTTATTCCGGTGTACCTGTTTACACTGGTTCCTATCCCATTAACATTCCTGCGAGCTTAATTATAAATATTGTTGTGACAAATGTCTTTTCAGACTTTGTAGACAACATGGGCCTATCATATTTTTAGCATAAGTGTAAGTAAATCGTTAACAAATTTTAATTAAAATGTACCGTAAATGAATTTATGTTTGGTTTGATTGACCATACTTTGATCTTTGAATGATCAATAATAAATAGTTATAACACAGTTATAGGAGCGTCTTTAATATTATATTTCTTAACTATAATTCTCACTGTAAAAATAATTTATTTAATATGTATAATATAATATATTATTGAATTTTAATACCATTTATTAATAAATACAAATAGACTTAAATCTATAAATATAATTAATATCAATACTAAAACTTTAATATATACATTTTTTATATATAATTATATTATTATTAAATAAATAAATTAAAAAAATTAAAATTATAAATATTTAAAAAATTAAAGAGAAAAAGATGTTCAATAATAAATTAGCATCAAGATCTAAGAAAAAATGATCAAAAATTAATATTTAAATATAAAATATATAAATTTTATTTATACATTTCATATGTTTAATTTTTAATTAATTATAAAAATAAAACTATATAAAAAAATATATACAATTTTTTATTTACTTTTAAATAAAAATAAATACAAACATAATATAGTATATAACACAAAAAAATATAAATAATAAAACTCATGACTCATGAGTGTGACCTATTTTTTCTGAATTGTCGCATAAACATAACAAAGAGGCCCAAGGCCTTACCGGTCACCTGAGTTCTGATGCATAAATAAAGAACAAAGTGCAAAAAAAAATAGAAAATATCTAAGACATAAACTCCCGCCGCCATATGAAACTAGCACACTGAAAGTGAGAAAGCAAGGGCAAATTCATCTTGTGGCAATTTATATATGATCCAATTATTATGGAACCTATACACCTAAAATAAGTTGACTCCTTGTAATATTTTGACGCACGACGAGACAACAGACGACAAGAATAAGTCAACTGAGACTTCGTCTCAGGTGACCTAAAAACGACATTCAGGAGAAACAACAAACAAAATATGGTCATTGTTAGTACATTAAATTTAAATAATACTTAATATTTAAATATTATCATAGGACCAAAGAAATTGATATCTGAGATGAGTGCGAAACTTACTGATCTTGCATTTTTGAATTTTCAAAATTAGGTCAGTGTGACCTACTTTCTACATTGTAATAGAACAATAAGAATTGATATCTGGGATGAACAAAACACACCGAACATGAATTTGGTAAAATTAGGTCAGTGTGACCTACTTTTCTACATAATGTGATAGAACAATAAGAATTGATATCTGGGATGACCAAAACACACCGAACATGAATTTTGTAAAATTAGGTCAGTGTGACCTACTTTTCTACATATTGTGATAAACAATAAGAATTGATAACTGGATGACCAAAACACGAACATGAATTTTGTAAAATTAGGTCAGTGTGACCTACTTTTCTACATATTGTAAATAGAAACAATAAGAATTGATATCTGGGATGAACAAAACACACCGAACATGAATTTGGTAAAATTAGTCAGTGTGTACCTACTTTCTACATATGTGATAGAACCAATAAGAATTGATATCTGGGATGACCAAAACACACCGAACATGAATTTTGTAAAATTAGGTCAGTGACCTACTTTTCTACATATTGTGATAGAACAATAATAATTTAAATGGGATGACCAAAACACAACGAACATGAATTTTGTAAAATTAGGTCAGTGTGACCTACTTTTTTAAAATTACCACAGGACAATGAAAATTGACATTTTGGTGACCAATAGATGGTGAGGGGAATTTTGCAAAATTAGGTCAGTGTGACACTAATTTTCTATATATTGTTATAGAACAATAAGAATTAATATCTGGGATGACCAAAACACACCGAACATGAATTTTGTAAAATTAGGTCAGTGTGACCTACTTTTCTACATATTGTGATAGAACAATAAGAAATTGATAACTGGGATGACCAAAACACAAACGAACATGAATTTTGTAAAATTAGGTCATGTGACCTACTTTTTTAAAAATTACCACAGGACAATGAAAATTGACATTTGGGGTTGACCAATAGATGGTGAAGGGAATTTTGCAAAATTAGGTCAGTGTGACCTAATTTTCATATATATTGTTATAGAACAATAAGAATTGATATCTGGGATGACCCAAACATACCGAACATGAATTTTGTAAAATTAGATCAGTGTGACCTACTTTCCTAAATATTGTGAAAAACAATAAGAATTGACATCTAGGATGAATCAGTAGATGATTTATTATGGATACTTCTAGTGTAGAATAGTAGATGATTTATTATGGTCAATTTATGTGTAGAAATCAGAGTGATTTATTGATTGATACTTTAATGTGAAGAAATCAGTAGATGATTTATTTGTGACAATTTATGTGTAAATCAGTAGATGATTTATGATGGATTCTTAATGTGTAGAAATCAGTAGATGATTTTTGATGGATACTTCTAGTTTAAAAATCAGTAGATGATTTATGATGGATACTTCTAGTGTAGAAAATCAGTAGATGATTTATGTTAGTATAGAAGTTAATAGAAGAAAGTGTTGAAATCAATCAGTAGATGATTATAGTTTGACAAATAATGAGTAGAAATCATTAGATGTTGGATACTACAAGTATGGAAGACATGATTTATAATAGATAATATCAGTGTTGAAATCGATAGATGATTTAAAAAGGATACTGCATGTGTAGTAACTAGTATATCAGAGATGCATTGTTATGTTTACATTTATAGAATTTTACAGTTAAACAGATATGGTTTCTTATGCAATTAAGATTTTGTGTTATTTTCAATTTGTAAAATTACAAGTAAAAACATATATTAATCACTGGATAATAACTTCTGTTGAATGGCAGAAAAATATACATTTTTAAAAATGTTCATTGTTCTCAAAAGCTGGAACATACCAGTTTTTGCATCACGCACTCTCTTGAGCTGTAGGAATTTACAGATCTTTTTTTATTTGCAATTGTTACCTAATTTAACATAACTAGCAATGTGTTGGCAATAAATTCCAATGAACATGTAAAATAGCCTCACTGACATGATAACAAATGTATGTTGAACTTTTTTCTAAGCTTTAATGATTTTATTTCATCGCAAGATGATTCGCAATAACAGTGAAATCTTAAAAATTCATTTTGTATTACATTATACAATGTGTTTCATTGATAATCTGCTTAAATGTTCCACGACATACAGTATCTTTCAAATTTTGTAATAAAACTATAAGTGTAAATAATAGTGTTAATTGTTCATTAAATACTTGCATGTACATTCCATAAAGTTACCTCTATCACAACTGCAGTAAATGCTACAATATATAATGAAACATTGTGTGATTGATACAAGAAGTTAACCGTTATTGTCACAAATTTTGACAACCACATGACCTGATAAAAACAGCAATGAAAATCTCTAATTCTCCATCAGCTATTACTGTGCCTATGGGAATTCTAATTTGTAAAGGATATTAAATGAACAGTACCCCGTATTTGATATTGAATGATATCAAAGATATTTTATTAACACTCGGCATATTGTTTTAGTATAAGATAATCAAATGTGAAAAGAACACTATTGAATAATTTTGTTGACTTGTCTGACTACATTGATAAAAGCATGAGGAAATTAAAAGTATTACCGTAGTACATTACCTATTAATGCTACGTGTATATATGACCTATATCGCTAGGCATGCCTGACTATGAGTACTTTCAGTACTTTGATTTCTATAGTCATTTTGTTCGTCCGTATAGATAATGTTAATTTAATTGTTCTCAGACTGAGGAATTGCTATATAACACTGAGGTAACGTAGTATATAAAAAGGAATTGTTGTTATCAACTGCATGCAAAGTTTGTACTATGTACTGTTCACTTCCTAGTACAAGTGGATAGTGTTACAAAACTATAATTATGGGATATTATTAGTTTGTTTTTTAATGAATTTTTATGATTATATTTTCGACGATTTAACGTTTGTCAGATATTCAGTAATTGTTAATATATATTTATTCCCTGCAATACAAGAATGCATGTATTATATATCTGCGTTTGGATCAGTTATGTTGTGTTCTGCGTATGGTTGTGTTGTGTTGTTGTGTTGTTTTTTGGTTGTGTGTTTTGTGTTGTGTGTTGTTTGTTGTGTGTTGTTATGTTGTTGTGTAATGTTGTGTTGTTATGTTGTTGTGTGTTGTGTTGTTATGTGTGGTTGTGTCATGTTATTGTGTTGTGTGTCATTGGTGTGTTGTTGTGTTGTGTGTTGTGAGTTGTTGTGTGCTGTGTGGCTGTGTTTTGTTGTTGTGTGTTGTGTTGTTGTTCCGTGTTTGTGCAGTGTTGTTACGTGATGTTTTTGTGATGTGTTGTTGCGTTATGTTTTGTGATGTTGTGTTGTTGTCGGGTGTTATGTTGTTGTGTATTGTTGTGTTGTTAGGTGGTGTTGTATTGTTGTTGTGTTATGTGTTGTGTTGTGGTTGTGTGTTGTTGTGTTGTGTTGTGTTGTGTGATGTATAGTATAACAGTTCCATTCATCATTGAACGAAATCCCTGAATAGCGTAACAAAAAGCCGGCGTTCTGCACACCAGGTATTCCGTCAGCTATATCATATAAGTCCTTACAGCTTATTGGGTTTAAAGATACAAAGTATCAATGCAGGATATGGCATGACTCTTGCCATGTCGCTTCCTTGCTGACCACAAAATAGCCTGCACTTCGTATTGGCAAATATTTATTTCTACCACGCTTACCTTTGATTCAGGTTTTAGATAACTCAACAGATAATTTATTAGAAAGTATTAGAAATTATTTCTGAATGAATAACAGTTGTTTGTTTATATTTAAAGATGCTCCACCGTCGACGAATGGGATTTTTGTATATTAAAAACAAGAGCAAACGAATAAGTATTTTTCTTCAATAACAAAGGTTACTTACTTTACTCCATTTTATATCATCAAAAATGTAAGCTGCTCATTATAATTAAGGATTGAAATTTTGGAAATAATTAATTGCGTCCCGAACAAAATCCACGGCACTTTGCCCTATATGGAATTAACTAGTGATTGTGTATACGCCAAAATCAAAATGAATCATTTTATAGGCATTTATGTGTAAGTAAGACATGATATAAACACGATTATACATCAATAATTGAGGGCTATGATCTGTCGACTGTGGAGCTTTTTTTTTCTTAAATAATTCAACACATCCGGGACGTGATCTAACCAATACAGAAGACAATAAGCGAAAGCTTAACTCAATCTGATTAAAATACAGATCCGTTTTATCACTACGTTTGATAAAAGGATATGAAAAAATCCCATTAGGTGTCATGTGCAGCTGACCTTTGAAAATAGCTAATCAAATTGCTACTTGCAAAATTTTGACAGTTAATATCAGGTGACAAAATAGTTTGAAAAATTGTCAGAATCATTTTGGTTTACGTAATCATCTCGACCAAGGAGCACAACAAAGCTATTGTGTATGAATACCACGTGGTATAAAAGTCATCTAGACGTGAACCCCTATGGGATTTTGTCAGATCCTGTATTTAACAGAATGATTATAAGGATCTGTATTTTAATCAGATTGAACCTTAACTCAATGAATGCTTGCAGTGCTATCGGATTGTACAGTCGCCATTAAAGACAATGGACATCAACTTTAGAAGGTTTCAAAAGACAAGTTCACGTTTCTGTTACTCTATCAAACAAGTAAGTTTAAAACTCTCACGTAAACATTGTTACCCATTTTATGTGTGATAGCAAAGCTAAATATATGATCAATACACGTGATATATCGTGAGTACACAAAGCTTAACAATGTTGAAGGAATCATGGAAACCCCGATGCTCTTACGGTATAGTAGATACCCTTTAACCCATTTGTCTTAAAATGACTTTTTGTATCACGCCTACAAAGCGTCCAGTTTGGGTTTTAATTTGGGTGTCGCTTCCTACACTTGGAGGAAATGAAGATATCTATCTATTTATGGGCTACAGTCTGTGTATGTTAACCAATGCGAATTCTATGACTGGGATATCTGCAGTTTTACTGAGGTGAGTGTTTCTAGTATTTTACTTTGACGTTTGAAGTTAAAAAAATCTATCGGTAGGCAATTTTTGTAAGGAACACAGCCTATATAGCTGTAAAGTGAAACAATGACATGAGGTAACTACGACGATATCTTAGCATTGTAGAATATTATCATAGGATTGGCGTCAACATACTCATGCTAAAGTAAACAGAGACAAATGATAGCTAAAGTCAAGTTAAGGCTAGCTGCAGTATTGCAGCTCTAAACACTTCTAGACAGACAATTATATCATCTTTAGAGCTACAAATGGTGCCCATTACTGCTAGTGCAGAAAATAAAATAAATTTTATTGGCAAGGACACAAATTGTATAGCCAAATAACTGACTGACAAACATACACAAATAGAATAAACAAACTATTGTAACACATAATAGGATTCCTTGCGATATGTGTGCGCAACATAAACGAATGTCGTCTAGCGTTTGTCAGGGCATTGTAAGCGGCGTCAAACATCTGACAGTATTTTTCTTTATAATTTATCTAGACATACAGAAAAGCACAGTTACCAACTCTAACTATCTTAATGGGAGACTCAATGATTGTTGGTGTCTGTATTCTTCTGCGAACGCAATTTGGACTAAAATTATGAGACAAAATATCACCATATATTTAAAATAAAAGATTTATATTTTTCTCACACATAGACATATTTACATAGCATATACATATATATATATACGATAAATTCTCATATATATATATATATACGAAAAGCAACAGCACAACGCAGCTAGACCCTTGAGTGTCACAATGAAATGAATTAGCAAATATACCAAACAAAACCTGAATATCATGTAAAGAATAAACATTGTTTAAAACTAATAAATGCATGAAATTACATGTATAAGGAAATGCGGTTCCGGGAAAATAATATCCATATAACTATATATAACTACACATATACAAGGGATGTTCATGATCGTAGGACATAGTCGATCACAAATCTGTCACATGTTTTTCGATATGATGAATTAATAGATATATTATATTCATATGTTTAAGGATCCCAGAATGCTGCGACGGACCGTCAAAACAGCAGTTCTTGTTGTACTGATGATAGCAAGCCTCATATGTCTGATACGATATATAGTGGCTTCACAGGAGAGGATTTTCTCCCGACCGGTAAGTTCTTATCCCTATGTCATTTTAAATACAAACGATCTGTTGTGTGTCGTCTTTTGTAAACTGTAATCAGTGACAGACCAGTGACTGAGAGTCGGCCTATTGTTACAGTCACAAAACATTGTCAATACGGGTTGCTATATCTTAGATCAAAAATTCTGTTACAAAAGAGTCATTAGAACAGGTAGAACCATTGTTAAAGTAATTATATAATAATCTTCTGTTGCTCCTGAACCATTAAATGCGCGAATTGATTTAAAATCGATAAAATCTGTTTGTTTTATTACAGATGTTTCTATACATTCCATAATTTAGCGTTATTACTGTACGTAAAATTTTGCGTTTAGAGAGACTTGACATTTGAGTAAGATTATGTTCGTATATAAATACATACATAATAATTCAATGTCATTCGATGCGTTTTTCTTAAAGTCCACTAATTTACGCATGAAATTAATTTTATGTAAATTTAATACTTCGAAAAAAGTTTATCACAGATAAACTACACTCGAGGAACGGATACCTTACAAATATATCGGTTTAAACCGGGTTTACTTCAGAGGTGTGAAAATAACCCCTTGAGTATCCAGGATGACTAATAACTGATAAAGTCACTTATTGTATCAAAGTATTAATGTATTGTCGTGCTAGATTAACTTTAACCTACCGATACACTAATACATGTATGTGGTTAATAAACTCTAATTGTCTCTTAACCCAACCATACATCAATAGCTGGTTGTAATGACTAGCCCTAATCTCTAAATGTCTATATAACCAAGATTCAACTGATTTATCGCTGTAAATAAATTGAAATTTCAACATTATTTATTCTTCACAGAGTTGGAAATTCGACAAACAAAAGTTGTGCAGCAAAGAGGCCACAGGGCAACATGAAGACGTGATAACGGGACATCAATTACCAAGCAGGAGCGACCTGTGTACCCTCACTATTCATCAGATAGAAAGAACATACGCCAAGTAAATATGTGTAATATATATTATTATTTATCATATGATCTAGCTGATTACCAGTTATTTCCCCCGTGTATTTTTTTTGATATGTCAAGTATATAAAATAAATATACAAGTCGAGGTAGAGGTTTATAACATATTTAAAGCATAGCACTGTATTAATATTGGACTGATTTTTGTACAAAATATCTCATCGTTAATATATTAGATATATAAAGGTAAGAAGAAACCTAACCTTTATTATGAAAATAAACTGTCCCATTCATGCACATATTTACTTTCATTAATTTCCTGGCCTCCTACAGGTAATATAATGATACCCTTATTATTTAAATGAAATGTGCATTATAAGCATACAATTTTGGACCTTTGCTTCAGATAGTGGTGACATATTGTTACTCTGTCAGGTTTTACAAGGAAAACAATAACCATGATAGGATATTAAGTGATATTCTGGGCAAAAAAAACAGTCGAACATCCAAATTTTAACATTAAGATTTCCCTTCATCTGATAAATTGACTATCGTCAAAACACTGAAAATAAGACTTAATGGACTGTTGTTATACAGTTTTGTGGATGTTCTATTTTGGTGGTATTTTCCCCAAAAAAACTTTCACTATTTAATGTACATTGACAGAATTGTACTGTACTATTCCTTTTCAAATTGTCACAGCTCAGAGCACAAACGTGTGTAATATATAATTAATACTTTTATGTCCGCCGTATGTAATGTAATATATTGTGTCATCGGTTTATTTCAGCTACTTTAACAATATTCAAACTATTTGTGGTCACCTAAAGCGTTTTGGTAAAGTCAAAGATGGCGGCTGGGACGTATGTGTAGACGACGACTTGGTTCTGAAAGGCCATTGTCTGGTTTACTCGTTTGGGTGAGTGCCTATACAGATACGGAGTTACATAACCCAACATAATTACCAACAATAGGAAGGCAAGTATGTACTGTTCCATATATGCTGTCTTTATATTCACATGTAAAGTCACCTGGAATTTACCTGTATTTCAATCAGTATCATAGGTCACGTTGGTGTCTTTTGGAAAAATAATTCCTTCAATGTATTTTAAGAACTTTATTTGACACCTCTTACAATACAATGTAGAAAATTATTGATCAAAGATAATCAGTGCATTAATATTTAAAATATTTATATACATTGTAAATGTTAGGAATTAAAAAGAAACTTTATGGGGATGATTACTATCAATGCATTGCAAGTGCCAGAAGAAACAAATTTTCAAATCAAATTTCAATTATATTAGGGAAAAAAATGGTTTCTTAAACAGTGCATATTTCAATACAACATAATTCTGTATTGGCATAGGAGTTCACCGTGGTTACATTCTAAACCAACTTTCATTTTTGTGACCATGCATAGTTGATTTCTTTCACGCATAGACGTACATCTTTAAAGTATTTGGTTAGAAAAAATGAGTGGAGAAAGAAGGGATAATAAAAAGTTATAAATTAGATTTGTCGAAAATCTTGACCTGTTAATTACAATTTAAATTATCAATCTATCCAAAATGTTGGCGTTCAGAGACATACACAAATAATACATGGGCATACCTGTACTCATATAATCGTCTGGGATCGAGGGGGTCGCTTTAAACGTGTGTGACACTGCAGTAAACATACAATGGAGCATTCAAAGGAGACGTAAACGGTTCACTGGTGATGGCAAAATTCAAAACGTTACCGTATATCGATTTGTGCTTTACAATGCCCTGTCAACCATGGCCGTAATGAAATAGTTTTACAACAATGGCTATCTATACATGTATATTTTTTATGAGTTACTTTAAATGATATTTGTGGTATTTTGTACTATACAGTTACAGGTATATTCCGTACCCGAAATGGCGTTTACATTTCAAAATTGATAACTTTGTAGAGTCCGAATAGTCATTAACTTACAGTAAATATTACAATTATTATAAGTTTATTAATTATTTCAATCAGATGATATAAATGTTATCTTTTGTGTAACGTGAGTCGTCTTATGCTTCCCCCCGTCGTCCTAATCACCGCACAGCGGTTGACTTTCGCTACGCAGCGCGCCAAATTAGTAAAATGAACCTTTATATTAAGATTGATTTAAACAGACTATCAAACTTCATATGCATATTCTGATGTTGTTAGTGTTATTGATCAACTTATTTTTTGTTTCGGAAATGTTGACAGACAGCCTGGCAGAGAGACAGACAGACTGACAGACAGACATTCTTGACAAGGGATTATGTCAATCAATCAATACATGTGTTACATTTCAATTTATATACGGTACATATATTTACATAATAAGTAATCAATTTCAAAAAATGAAAGACAAGAATTGTGTTCATCTCCTTCAGCATTTCTTGGATATTAATCGTTATTTGTTGTATACTCCCTCAACTTGAACCCAAATAGCTCAAAACCATCAGAACAGTTAACGTTGTATGTTGGTCACTGCTGGTAACGAAATACCATACTGTACCACACGACGGATTGCGTCCTGTACTTTACAATGACACAACTAACAGTAATAGATGCCGTATATCCGGATATTTTCACGGGGATGATATTTTCGCATGGATGACTTTTTCGAGAGTTCGCAGGACATTGCTATGATCGCGAAAATTTGATCCGCGAAATGTTTACAATTTTTGAATCATATATACCCTTTAAGCCAGATCGCAAAAATTACAACCTCCGCTGAGTTTATCTTTTTAGACCAAACCGCGAAAATTTTGACCCTCGAAAATAGCCAACTATACGGTATCAATATCTTTTATTATTTCATGTTCGCTATCAAAAAGGAACAACGTTAGCAAGAAAATTGTGGTTAAAGCCAAACACTGTTTTTGTTTGGTTTTTTGGAACCACGAGAAAATGTCACCTTGATACAGAGGTAATTATTAAGGCAGGTTTAAACGTATAAAGATATGCATCATATGGTACTATTATTTTCGAGATAATAAGTTTTGGTTGTTGAATGAGTCTTTATTTACGTTTACATTTTTCTGTTTTCTTTCATATGTTTTCTTGTAGAATTGATTTCGACTTCAGTTTTGATGACCAAATCTCTGAAGAGTTGGGCTGTACTGTTCATGCGTTTGACCCAAGGTACGGGTAAATCATAATGGTATTTTTGAGACTCAGTAACTCAGTCATAATTGTTACATTAATTATTTGCCCCGTCTATTAGGGAACAAAATTATCATTTTTGGTATCTTTAATTGCAAATGAGAAATATCCGTAGAAAGAAATGTGAAATTTATATCAGATATTTACATCACATCAGATGCAAAACAGAATGTTTCTTATGTCTAGAGGCTGCTATGGCCAAGTAAATGTCTATAGTGTCTAGGCATTGCGCTACTATACCTTAATCTCTGGGTCGAAAAATGGATTACGGAATGGGACAGATCCTGGCATGACTATACATATCTGATGAAACGATAAATTAAGCTCCTGTGATCTCAAGTCTAAATTATCATGTTCTGTTGTCATACACTTTATACTTTTATTTAATAAACTAGAAAGTGTTTTGAATTGGTTATTGTCCTTTACCAGCCATGGTCATAAAGAACGTGCCAGGTATTTTGAATTGAGTTAAACATGTTGTACTAAGAGAAAACGCCTGCGAGGGTTAAAAATAGTCAAAGGTGAGGACTTGCGATATCATATCTGGACATCTTGATTACTCGGTCACCTCACTTCTAGAACGTTAAAGAAATTGATAACTGCATGGTAATATCATGACTTACTTTTTCAGTATGAAAACAGACAGTTATCAGAGGAGCGCAAAGGTCTGGTATCATAACCTCGGATTATCTAATTTTAACGGGACAACACCGGAGGCCAACTGGAAGATGTTAACATTCCAGGGCATTAGACAGGAACTCAACCACCAACGCGTAAAATATTTACATATTTATTAAGAAATGTGTATTTATGTGTTTTATTATTTTGTTATTATGAATTTAATCTAAAACAAACCCAGATAGTGGTTATTGATGTTAGCCCTTGTACAGGGAAATGATTATATTTGGGGGAGTTTATAAACGTAACGAGGTAACTATCGGGATTAATGAAAGAGCGACAATCGCTTATAATCAGCTATCTGTGAAATTAAATCGTAGGGACTAGGCCATCAAAATCAAAATCTCATTATTTTAAAATTATTCTATTTATTCTTACAGATTCTTCCCGATCTCATCAAAATGGACATAGAGGATTGGGAATGGCATGTCATACCGGAAATGTTATCTTCCAAGGCATTAAATGGTGTGAAACAATTTCTGGTGGAATTTCACTTCTCCAACATACCGGAAGCTGACACTGAGGAGTTCTGGGTTTCAAAATTTTTCCTGCTGAAGGAGATTTATAGGTTGGGATTTAGAATGACATGGATCACTCGAAATCTTCTGAACGTTTGGCAGTCCCGTGTGACGGGGAAAGACATAATTGGCTGTTTTGAGGTCACCTTCATCAGGAGATTGTAGGAATAATTGTCTCCATGCAATTGTAGATTAATAGAAGCTTACATGAGTCTGTCAATTGGACAGGGATATCTAATCACAAGTGAAAGATTGCCGAAATTCTTTTTTTTTCTATGAAAGCAGTTGTTTAAAATTATATTCAACGCTTCGACACCAAAGGGGCGTCGCAGTGCGTCAAAAGTAATGACGTCGTCGACAATGGTATTTTTATGTTCGTATGTATTGATGACGTTACGTCATTGTCAAGTGCGTGTGAGTTGTCGTTTCCTTACCTCGGTAAACGTCATTTATTTTTTCCTAACGACCGTTTATACTTTTAAAAAATAATATTTATATTTATATTAATATAAAACAACCCACTTTATTATTTTTCTGGATTTTCTGTTACTTCTCATTGGTCAAAAACACGCCACGTGATCCCCGATAAAATCTATATATGCCGTAAATGGCGGAAATTTTTGACATGCTATTTTTAGGAATATATTAAAAACTATGAGGTTCAATGAATAAAATTGTGAAAACCATTCAAATGGACAAAAATCCATGTATAATGCCTTATAAACGTTAGTTGCATCACAGAATTTAGACATTGTATACCTGTAAAAATTATTTCACAATTAGTTATAACACTGACAAAATGTGAAGTGAAATTGTAGATCACACTTTGACGTCATAGTCTAACCGTATGTACTCATTACAATGCTCTATTGATGTAATAATGATGATTTTTGGCACTACCGCCAAAACTGATTTGCAACTCTTATTTGTACTTGAAAAATTAAAAACTATACATTTTAAAGATAGTACTTCTCAAAATGTTTGTAGCTTTTTATGGTGGATAGTTTATCAAATACGCTTCATGATTCGTGACTATGAAAGATACGTATAAGTTTGAAGTTAATTGTAACATAACTTGGCGAAAATTTTGACATCGTTTTTTTTCAGTATTGTATTTTGGTGAATTGAGCTGTGATAATCATTTAAAGGCACAGGCAAATATGTATAATGCTTTATAGGTATATGCAAGAATACATCATTCATGCACTGTAAAAAATTTTGTCTTTAAGCCTTAGGTAAGTCTAAATCAAAATATCTGAATAAATACATTTATGGTAAACGTGTGAAATGATTTTTGATGGATACATGTGAGTGTACAGTTTGTACATGGTTTAAATGTTGTTGATATGTATAATGAAGTGCCGTATGTATAGATGATTGACTGTCCAATCATGACATCAAATGTCAGGTATGTGTCCATCGTATACATGTAGGCAAATGAACATGTGTGTTAAATGATCTATAAGATCCTCAAGCATGTATGTGGAGACTCTGGGTCAAGAGTTCAAATCCCATACGGGGAAGTTGCCAGGTAATCTCCGTCATTTAAACCTAGCCAGTTCTTAAATGACCATGGCAGCTGATAGAACGTTAAACTAATCTAACCAAATTTCAAGCATATTTTTACATTAATGGCCAAGTCTGATTTTTTAAGGCAAACTATACCTAATGTCGACATAACACAAATAAAGCAAATGTTCGGTTTCCATGACAACTTGGAATATGTCGAAGATATTGCCATCATAACGAAATAACGATGTGATTCTACCAATAATATCAATATGATAATAAATACATACATACCAGGAAATAAACCATACCAATATATATATTAATAGTTTCTTGTCCAATTAGTATTTCATCCAAGTTAACCTCGTTATATGGATACTGAAAATCTTCGAGATATCAAAGAATTAAACATACTCGTGATCAAGTATTCAAACCTACAAAATTTGCAATTTGTAAACAAACATGTTTATATCGTATTTAATATATTCTTGAATTTTCAGAATTCAAAACTGTTTAAGTTTTTAAATTTAATTAATCTATTATGTATTTGACTCGCAAGTAAGAAAGTTCCTTATTAAGCACATTGATATCCACACAATACCGTACTTGTCTCTTAAACTTTTAAATGTCTGCCTTTGAAATGATGAAATGAGTTGTCAGTTGTTGTTAGCCTTATATGAAAGCATAAGTGGTATTGGGATCGGTGAGGATCCTGAAATAAATGTTTGTTAAAAAGAATATAGAGTTGGTGTGCTTGTAGAGAGATGTAAATGTTTACAAGTGGTTGTAGTTGTTTTTTGTGTAAATTAGGTCATGCATCATGATACCATGCGTCATACTTTGATATGGATAAATGTGTAGGTATGCATGTGTGGATGTCACTGAGTTCCAAAACAAAAGACATGTCTTTCTATGGCTACTAGCCAGCGACCAAGTACCCCTTCTCGCCATCGTATTTGTATTTGTATGCAATGTTTTCAGGCAATATTTTGTGGCGTCTTCTATATGTTGATAAATTATTTTGACGAAAATTCGCGCGTAACCATACAAAATTCACATGCGATAACGAATATGGGTACTTGGTCATATGCCAAAATAGAAATGGCTAGTAAAACCACTGTATGTTAGCAAAGTGTGAAAAAGTGGGGTTTTATAATATATTGATAAAATGAATAATAAAACATTATAACAACTACTTCCACCTTCTTGTCATATTATTATGAGTATTTGTGTACTCGATGTTATATATACCAGTTGTATTATAAATGCAATGTTCGTTCTCAAAACTATAATTTGGCTAACCGTTTAATTAATATTTATTGAATAAATATTTAAGTAATTTCACAAGTAAGCCAAATGAATTCCTGCATTCAAGACATTGTAAACCTCATTTACTACCGCGTATACAGGAATTCGTGTCGTCGTTACTTTCAACATAAATTGGCGATTCAAAACTCTTTTTTCAACTATTAGCGAGACGGTTAAATTCATGTTCCTGGCTGCTTTAGTACTCGAGTATCCAGAATTAAATGCCAGATGACATTATGTTTGGAACAACCAGTAAGTATAACAGAGTTGTCGCCCAGTGGAACACTTAAATGACGGGATAGCGATACAGATAATGTATACAACGTGTACAAGGAAAGGGGGGCAATTCCTTAAGACTTACGATTTATTACTAAAAGTCTGTTTAGTTAATACTTATTAAACATACCGAAATAATCATGTTTACCCGTTCAGTAGAATTTTAAATCACATAATTGCCTTTTAGTTCGTGTTTTTACATGTGTATACAATTATTGTATTGGTAAGTGTTTAAACCTAGTATAAAATTCAGGAACTCGAAATCGCAACATATATATGTATTTCGTATAACATAACATTTTGTTGTGTACGTCCTAAATACTCCAGATAATACTATCACTGTCGTTATATCTGCCTCTGGACTATGTCATAGTAAAACTGAAGGTTCTGTTTGCAACAACAGACGAGACTGATAGTTAATCCTTAAACGTACGAAACATAACGAAGGTATCGAATAATGGCACACTTTATGGATTTATATCTACGTTGGGCGTCGATTTATGTTTTGTTATATTCCAAGGTTGGATATAACGACAGTGATAGTAACAAGTAACCACTGGAATATCCAGGATGCGCTATATCTAATAATCCTGATTTTAAACTCAAAGCTTGATTTAAAAATGAAAGATGTTATATATTACGATATGTGGAAAGGGAGATATTTGTTATCATCTATTTTAGATAACCAATCATATGTCAAAAATAAGGATGTACTCCTCTGAGAAGTCAACATTTTCTTATATTTAACTTTTTTTTTCATATAGATTTTTGGAAAAAGAAGTTCATATCATAAAAGAAAATGGAAGAAAAAACATATGTCCATGGGCTTGTTTTTGAGATTTTGTCACTCAAAGATAACTAATTGACAAAATATTGAATTTTTTGGACATTTTGCCGTTTTGACCATACACACAAGAAATTAAAGTCATGATTTCCCAATGACATGTTTGATTTGTATGGATGTTTGTAGAATTTATTTTCCAGTAGTCTTCTTTAAAAATATACCAGTTTTCATTAATAAGACTGATATTTTTTTTCTCAGAATAATGACATATGCTACACCTGCCCCTTAATTTTTAGCTACAAAATGCACAATTTTAGTCCTTTTTGCCAAATTTAACACTATATAGAAAAGGATCTAGCATTGAACTTTTAACACTTTGCATATCAATAAGGAAAGGGTTGTTCACAGGGACCTGGCACGAAATTTTTTGAACCAATAGTATACATACATATATTATAGTATCAAGGGTATGAACTCGGCGGTCGAGAAAAACGGACCTATTTTTTTCAAACCGTGATTATTTTAATAAATGGGTTCTATACAACATTGACGGATAACTTATTTTAAAGAGAAATAATTTATCTTTCCATTGAGTGCTTGATGAACAAAATTGGCCAAGTATTGACGAAGTTCTGGCTTGATGAATCGGGAAATTTACGAAAAATATGCTAGGTAGACATTTCCCTGTCCGGTCGAAATGTCGTCTCGGCTCTAATGGGTACCTCAAAAACCAAGCCAAAATCACAAAATCTACGCTTGTGGCGCTAAACACTACCCATAACTGTGTTCATCCACAATCTCCTTTGGAGGTGTCATGGCCCGTACTCTGCTGAAACTCCATTTAAACATCGTGTAGCTCACGTACTTTAACCGTCACCGCCATGTTCATTTTTCTCTCGGAACGCTTCTCGACTTTACATATCGTGACTACATTATGCAGATTATGTTATGTTGTGCTTGTCGGTAAACTCGAGAAGCGTTCCGAAGAACAAATGAACATGGCGGTGACGGTTAAAGTAAGTGAGCTACACGATGTTTAAATGGAGTTTCAACAAAGTACGGGCCATGACACCTCCAAAGGAGATTGTGGATGAACACAGTTATGGGTAGTGTTTAGCGCCACAAGCGTAGATTTTGTGATTTAGGCTTGGTTATTGTGGTACCCATTAGAGCCGAGACGACATTTCGACCGGACAGGGAAATGTCTACCTAGCATATTTTTCGTAAAGTTCCCGATTCATCAAGCCATAACTTCGTCAATACTTGGCCAATTTTGTTCATCAAGCACTCAATAGAAAGATATCAGTCAATGTTGTATAGAACCCATTTATTAAAATAATCATGGTTTTAAAAAAATAGGTCCATTTTTCTCGACCGCCGAGTTCATACCATTGATACTATAATATATATATATATGTATACTGTTTGTTTAAAAAAAAGTCGTGCCAGTTTCCTGTGGGGTTGTTCTTTCTAAATCAGGAAGAAAAATGGGGGTCTGTGTGCTTACTATTTTGCCATCGTTAAGGACTGCATGCGACAATAGTGAGATCAACCTCTATACTGAAGTGTTTACAATCATGTCGTTATCTCCACCCGCGGCCTATATCATAGCAAAACTAAAACTAAAGTGTGCTTAAGAAAAGTAACTGACCAATCACAGGACAGCTGAAACTTCATATGAAGATTAAGAGAGAACAAAGCCCAACTGAGAAGCCATAAAGTCAACCACGATGTACTATTATTTGATTCTTTTGATGTACATCAAAGGACCTAATTAACTGTTCATTCGTTATCGCAGACAGAGCCTTCAGTTTTGCTGTGATCGTCCATGGGTGGGTGATACGACAGGGAAATAGTAAATCGTGAAGCAGTTCAGGTGAAAAAAAGACCAATCACAGGCCTGCAAAGGCTTCCTTTGATGATTACAGAGAGAGAGGTCGAAGTTAACTTCGTGTTAACAGTTAACCATGGTGCACGTTATTTTATTCTTCTGGTGTGCATTTGTACATCAAAGGACTACATTATCTGAGCGTTTTGCTTCATTCAGTTTTGATATGTCATGGTCCAGGGGTGTTGGATATGACATCAGTGATAGTATCCCCTGGAGTATCGGGGATGATCATGTGAAATGTTGAAATGGATTCTCCGAATACTCCGACATTCCTCCACAACCTAGTTCATATCTAGATGTCCAGGATTGTCAATTCGAAGTTTAACGAAGATTAACAAAACAAACTGATAGACAGCCTGTGATCAACGTAGACCCTTTCTGTAATTTTGTTCAGATATTTGTCTTTACTTTTACTTTAAAACTATACTTCATTTATTTAATTCTTCATGCAGAAAGCAAACATCAATGATATTTAAAGGTGAATTTAAAGAATATTGAACTCAATGATTTCATAGCAATGACCGTCTGTCAATCAAACGAGCAAATAAAGAGGCAAGTGAATACGGTACAGTATGGCAGGTTGCCATCTGGTTGTAAAACCCCATAAATTGTAATCTTATCGCATAGTTATATAACCAAGTAGATCTTGTATCAGCGAACTTAAATGTGAAAATAAACAAGATAAAATTGTGGGATTGGAGGTTATGTAGATTCCAGTCATTTGTTCTGTGTATACTACAACATGTCAGTGTTTACACTGTGGCAGTCCACCCCTGTGGAGGCCTAGACTAATACCTATATCGTTTTGTGAGAAAAGCTTTATTTTATTCCCGTAAAGCACTTATGAATGTGTTAACATGACCGTAAATTACATAGTGTTGTTGCGGATACGCTATTTTTAAAGACATGGATTTGTTTAATGGTTTTTAATCTATAATTTAACACACAAACAATACAGCTGCAGAGATAAGTTCATGTTGGCAGTATTTTGTTAACGAAATTCTGTAAATTGGTAATTCGAAATTTCAGCGATTATCCTGTACAGAAGTTTTAAGACAGTGGAAGGGCTACATTATTTTGGTAATAAGACTGCCGATATACTAAAACGATAAATTAACCTCTCACTCGATTTAAGCATTGCAAATATGAAGAAAGAGAAAAAATGTAGACATCTGATAATGAATAAGGATATTAGAACCGGGAGCATCGACAAAATGAGCGTTCCATGCAGTGCATCTACAGTGCCAGCCATACACAAATAAGTCTATATCCTCAGTTATTGTTTGAATGATGAGTACCATTTATGGTATATTGGCGGTGAAACATCTTAAAATAGGATTGTCCTTGATTCCTCAACGTTATTCGTCTGGAAAGTTTGTGGAGAGGTCCATTTGAAAAAGAAAGCATAATTGATAAGTGGTACATGAACAACTTCTGTATATCAGGATATTTTAGTATACTGAACATATTTTAAATATGATATTTCCCTCTATTTTGAATTTTTTTTTACTCTGCAAACGACACTCTTTTTCTTGAAAAGCAAATAGTTTATTACTTTACGTACCACACAGGACCTAGGGTCCTCCACAAACTATAAGGTTTACTACCGACCTAAAAAGCACGTAGTTTGGCAGCTCCGCCACACATAATTTCCACGAGTGTTTGTAAGTTGTAAAGCACACAAAGAATCCATTATTTCGGAAAAGACAACTTTGAGGACTTGTCAATATTTAAAGTGTAAGGAAGACAGATTTACCACTAGGTCAACGATATTGTAATTTATCTAGAAAGAATTGAGAGTCTCTCTTTGTAACACGACGTATAGTGAAAACTATGCACTATACATACACTATGTACATAATTTCTTTTGTGAGATGAAAGTGTGTATGGAGATTAGACAAAAGAGTATAGACTGGAGCATTTGTTTTAATAGTGAACTACTGGTAGTTCAAGTGCATTATGTATCATTGTTTTAACTGTTCAGATCTGAAATATTCCAAATCCTATTGAACTCACTTTGATAAGGTTCAGCTCAAAAGTCTCTTCAAGTTTGTTGATATTTTCCAGATTAAAATCACAAGATGTTAGGCAGACACCACGACATGATTCTAATATAAATAGTTGGTTTTTTCTTCAAGAATTAGTCGAGGATATCAACTTATATAAGTCTATTGATCTGATTTATTTTAAAACTTATTAAATCACTATTTGAATATTATAAAACTTGTAAAGAGTTGATAATAATAATATAACTTTGGTAGATTTCGTTTTCTTATCCACGACAAAAGCTTAATCATCCTTAAATTGAAATTGATTATATAATAAATCTTAACGCTCTAATTTATTTCAGGATTATTTGATGTGTAATATACGTTTTGTAGTACTTTGTAAATGATTTTGCATCGGCTGACGTCAGTGTTACCAAATTAATACCCTTTATGAAAAACAGCTCAGACTATTCTGTGGATCAGTTTTAGCACATTTACCATTTCGCGTGATGTATTGTAACGTTTTCTTTGTATCAATTTTTATCAGTCTTTATAAATAGTCACCTGTTGACCTTGTAGAAATCTAATTGAATGTTTGATGAACTTCTAACAATTCATATACATCAACAACTACATAGAACTCTGTCATATGTCGGCTGAAATGTCTTTACAAATATTTACGCCGAACAGATAACGATGAAATATTCTATATTGTTGAATACCATACTTATCCGATATGAATTAAGGAACACGTGTTGATGTTTATGTAGGATGTGATTGGAATGTTTTGAAAGGGAATACGAAAATGAATAGACCGTCATGTTATGTCTCGTGCAGCCATCGTGATTGCGATTGTGGTGTTTAATTTTTCATTGACAATTAATTCTGTTTCATTTTATAAACATCTATTTTCAGAGTTTTGACCTTGTAAAAACTCGTCAAATTAAACCGTGAACAACTCCAGTCCGTCATTAGAGTGATAACATTATTTCTCAGCACACTGTTGATAATGGGCGCATTTTATAACAAACGTGTGCAATGTAACACATCAGTAACTCGCTTCCTGAATATATTTAATATCCAACATAAGTGTTCATTGTGATTACATTATGTTAATCCTAAATATTAAATCGTGATACGTGAATGTTTGGTATGCAACTTCATGGAAGTTCTGTTAACCAACATTTCAAAATTCTAAAGCCAAAAGTAATACGAGTTATTGGCAACGACGGTGGTGGTGATAAACAATTTATTTCGGGGTTTTTTTTTCTATGAATTTAAATAAATTACAAAAGTAGCTTCAAGTATCAAGAGAAATGAAAGATCAGAAAATACGTCAATATTGTTGATTGGTAACTACTAACACTATATGATAGAATATTTACAGTCAGTGGTGAATTGATAGTATAAACCCCGTTGATTTCAACCAAAGGCTACTCAACTTGATTTCTCGATAGATTGAGTATGTTACGCGCAATTGGGAGCCGTGCGGATGAATTTATGATGGTCCAAATCAGAAACTTGTGGTGTTTTCAGTACCGAACATGAACATGTAACAAAATAGGTTTGAACACATATACATGTACGTGTGTAAATACAAATGTAGAAAATCTGCATTGCTTATGTTCCTACAGTACCTCTTTGAGCAATGCTTCCGTGCGTATGAAAAATAAACCATGTTGTACAATGTACAATTTTGCACATTCCGATGACGTTCGCTACAACATGTAGATCTACACCCTATTTGTATTATGGATAAGATATGTCAGGACAACATCAGTCTTTGAGTTGCATAAGTTTAACCAAAACGACCTAGCACGATAATGCATTTTGTTCGCCTCGGGGGACAGACAAGTCCCGTACGTTATCTAGTGTGAATCGGCGAGAGTAGGCCTTACATACACAATGTACGTTTGGGTGTTTCGAAATATCAATGAAACGGAATCCTACAATTGTAGCTTTACAATACTTATAATAGATATCTCTAATGTTTATTGAAGTATTTGAAACAACAATGTAAATATAAGCTAACATTTTGAGAGCGGTAAACGTTTAGCCTACAGTAGTGTGCCTACCTGTGTTTGTACATGTTCCTCGAAACGACGTCCGATACATTTGAAAATCTCCAAAATCCGGAATAATGACATGGAACTATGTAAACATCCGTGTATTCAAGTAAACTCAAACGTGAACTGATTAACTAGAACTCGAGTGATCACAAAATTGAAGAAACTCTCTGTTTGTCACACCTCCTTGACACAATCGGTTTGAATCGGACGCCGCGTCACAACTACGTTAAATATCCTGCCACGTTATGAATTGTGTAAGCGTGTGTAATCATACGAAGTAAAAGATTAAAACCAAAGTGCTTTGCACCATGGTGTTTTAACAACAGATAAATAAAACGATTTATAGTTTCATACCGGGAAAACCCCAGATATATGCTTCATCAGACGGAACTCATTTTATTTGTAAGTTCATTGATAAATTGGCGGGAATTTCCGCCACTTCGAGTGACTGTTCCAAATGCCTGTCGGAATCAAACGATATAATTCAATTTTAGTCTCATAAATGCCATAAACACTATTAACGGTAAATGTTGAGATATGAAAATAATAGTTAAGACTGTAAATATAAGGATTAAAGTCTCTTTCTGGTGGTTCTATCGAAGGATAAAGTTGAGTAGGGTATCGATATTTGTTTCATGGACCGCTTCGCGGTCCATTTCAAATATCGATACCCTACTCAACTTCGTCCTTCGATAGAACCACCAGAAAGAGACTTTAATCCTTAAATGTTGTAACGAAGATGTAACAACAATACTACTGAAAACAAAAGACTCTTTAATCAGCTCAATTATGATTCAATGACCACCGTCCAACGTGAAAACATGAAAAGCGCAGCAAAAACTTCCATTTCAAAGTTAGTGTTTCTGGCATCATATTGTCATAATATGAATCAATGTCATTCAATTATAAAACAAAAATACTTTCATTTGAAACGTAACGACATTTTCGGCTACAAATTTACTGAAGTAAATATGACGATAAAATGTAAAAATTCCTAAAGTCATATATTTGCAAATACCCAGGTATAAATTTGTTCAAAACAAAATACTAATGGTACTAAGTGGCAGGTGTTGCATTGCACACAATGCAATAGTATTGCATGATTGTAACGTTGATAGCTCGCTAAATATTACATTATTTCCTTCCTTGTAAGTGTTATGTAGGTAACCCATCGATGGATTGTAAGTTCAAAGGCAAAAGTTTATGGCGGCGTCATAGAAATAAAGTACATGTTTTATAAAACAACGTATTTTTGGAGCAATTTATTTTCACATATTTCGTAATCGATAAGTATTCGCGAAAATGCTTTGCTACGAAAATTAATTTACCACAAGCACAAAAACTCCTGTAAATTGCGAAATACATGTAGAATTGTCGTAGAAATGTCGTTGAACCTGAAATTAAGTCGTCACGAAAATTGGTTACGGTGAGTGTGCAACTCCTAAGATAGAGTTGGATATTTTGTACGATACAGCCTAGTGCCAAATAAAGAAGACCCGTAGATAAGACAGAAATCAACAGAACTAAAATCTGGTATGGCAGATATTGCAGATATTGCAAAGGTTTACGTGACTATTGTTGTCATAAAATGGTTCTTATAGGCTTTTTAGTACTTCAATTAAAGAACTTCCATGGACAAACCGTATATATGTTGTTTATTGCTTGCTACGATAATTTATAAGTGCGCACCTTTGCAATAAAGTTTTGCCCAAGCATTGCTGTACTTAAAGTGCAACTAAACATGTCATCTTGTCAATGTTGGCATCACTCCAGCACGTGACAACATCCGGGTACGGATTATGACGTCACTGAACACATATATCCTTTTTATATGGTACCAGACTTCAGATTTGCAAAAATTGTAACAATTTTTTATAGAGATATTCCAAAGTTTTGCCAGCAGTTTACTGGCTACCTTTAAGGGGGATCATTGTTTTCTTGGGTAGGTCTGGCACGATTCCATTGCGGGAGTACATCTACCTGTAAAATCAATACACAATTACGGGGCACCTATAACAGTTCGTAGATTACACACTGTGATTGAGCTCGCCTTACCGTACGTACGCATGTATACCTATATAGGTATATATACACAATAGGTTTCCGAATAGTAACATATTTTCTACAGTTGTAATTACCTTCTATTAACAATCGGACATTCCATTGTGAATTTTAATTGTGTTGGTTGATGCACGTCAACGCTTCGTCAACCATATACATCCACAAAGCAAATCAGTACTTAATACATATCGGTCTACCTTGGGAAATTGCCGAAGTGGAAATTGGCTTTGGCAAATGTCGGACTGAAAATTAACCTTTTGGAAGCCTCACCTGTTGCAGAATGTGTGTACAATACACAGGTTAGGAAATTAATAACATATTACGTTGGTGTTTGGGTGCCAAACCCCAGTGCTGAGCTTTGCATTTGAAAGGTACGGGTATAGGTGTGTTTACGTTTCATGGAATTCTAAAAGAATGTGACTTTATTTAATTAACAAACAGTACAATCGGAGATTCGGAAAGAGTGAAAATGGAATCTTTGATACTGGAAGACCTGTCGGATAAAAATGCAAGAAGCGACGGTTTGGACAGGGTAAGTATATCCTGGCAATTGTATAGTTTATGGTAGGATTCAGGGTTTTTTTATGACAGAGCCGTGTTTATACATACATACACTCAGCAATTCGAAGTAGAACTTTTATTATTTATTCATAACGCAATCGTACAGGAAACCCTGGTAGCGCGGACCAATGCAAAGTCGTACCAAGTATGTATATGGACATCATGACTCTCGCAGAGATACGATCAATTTCTCAAGACGAGTTTCATTGATTTATCTATAGAGTAAGGAAGCCAGGTCATGACCTGAAATCCTGCGTGTCACTATATAGGTATGTGGTTTATATACGTGAATGATGATAGTTAGAACACCAGGTAATGAGGAAGTCAATTGACCATGCAACCAGTAATTCCGTGACTGGCGCCAGTCACAGGCGCCTATGGCTTTACACGGCATATAGCCATCTAGAATAGATATCAATTATTGATAGGTAGATCGGAAACTCTTTACCTGAGCTCCAATACATCGATCTCTTCCATTGTACGGATATTGCATTCCTATGCATTAGATTGATTGGTGTGATGATATCGTATTTTCTTCTGATTAGCAGCTGTGTCCGTTTACGGTCTTTTCAGAATTATTTCGCTGAGAAAATCGGAGTTGCCGGGGGAAACCCGTTTAGATTATTTAGACCTACCCTTAACTTAGGGGGGTCAAGCTTGTAACCCAAACATGGATGGCTAATGAAAGAATATCGGACAGATGAGTATCTTGTCATCTTGATCCCTTCATTCCGTCATGTCCAACACTTATTCTTTAGCGTGAATAAAAGTCGTAAAACTTAATGCGTTACAACCGCCATCACGGCATTTATTGCTATGCATTTTTTATTTTTCATTTCAACAAATTGACAAGATCGATATTGCATAGCCATACGGGTTGAATTACATGCAAAGCCTACACAATTTTTTGCCTATTTTTATTTCGTATTTCGACATATCTGCTGATATAGCATGTAAACTGATAGCGGTGCAGATATTAATTATTGAAATATATTATGTTTTGATCCGTTATAAAATACGGATCAAAACACTGGCACAATAGTACGGAAAACATGATACCTGAAATATTTTAGTCGTACACATTCTTTTGTTTGTAGACAATTAGGTCACACAGGGCCATTTACAGCCGTTAGCTTTGTAGATAATTCTTGTGATAGACGTTGTCATAGGAAGACAATGGAGGCATTGTTTCTATAGTATGGCACGGAGCACATATAACAAAACCTACAACTCAAAGTGTATTGTTTCATCGTACAAAAGGAACCACTGTCATGTCGTGTCGTCCGAGCGTATACACTTTACAAAGATAGAAACATTAAAAAATAAAATTCAATTCCGAATACCTGTTCTGGTACTTCTAAGTACTTTACACTTGTTGTTTGATGTTAACTACACTAATTATGTACAGAATTATGAATACTTACGTTTTGTTTCTAAAACGAAACCAATATATATATATGTATTTGTATATGTAGCATTTCCTTTAAACTTTCCCTGGTTCATTATATGCGCAATATGCGATACAGCCATTTAAAAACCGCTTCTTGAGAATTTGAATCTCAAGTTTCACAATAATGGGTATTCGTGACAGGTAATTGAAAACCTTTGAAGTTTGTATGGCCAGGACTGCCTACGTCATTGTGCAGGTCGATATGTGGTCGTTTGAATATCTATTAGTGTAATATGATGTTACTTGTATATTACATATCGCAAAACTCGCTGGAATCCATGTTGATAAATTTTGGGTTTCACAATTTAACGAACGATCATTGAGCCTAAGGACTTGATGACGGTAGAAATCGAGCAACTATAGTTTTAAAGTGTGCGTTTAACAAACTGAAGTCTGTGGATAAGTGATTTTGCATTATTTAGCTCTCTGGTGATAAACGCCTAGTTTCGTATTGCACTTAGTCGTGGAAGTTGCATAACAACATTTGAAGGAACCGACGTTTAATTTCGTATCAAAACTCTCAATGTGTTATAATGTCATTAAAATACAATATAGTAGGTTACACATTCTGCCATATTTTGATTTCCTAATAATAATTACGTTTGTAATTATCGCTCTCTGTTTTTGAGTTATCCTACTTCCTATTAGTTTTGTGATGCATTCTGGGAGCATTTTAGTTTCGCATCCAATGAACATTTATACAAAAAGATCTGACAGCAAGTTCAATGTGTAGCATGATTGTTGATATCTGTGCGTGTCATTGTTGTCTCCAATCGCCTTTTGTGTGTATCAACATACTAAACAGCTACTTTTACACGTTTAATGTAAGCAAGAGAGCAATAACATTGACGTAAATCACATCACTTTGTTTAATGTTGGCCAGTATTTGTGTGGATAACTCCAGGATATATTAGATCGTGAGAGCTCTACAGCCTAAATGTTGTTTGATGTGTATACTAATGTAACAGTTTACCTTTCTGATTGGCAGTTAACAACTACACACCTGTCTGACCTAGCACGTGACAGATGAACAGGTGAGCTGTCAAATAACCCGAAATTAAACACTACTGTAAGATGGTTTCTCCAAATTCTGATAAATTGGAAATCTTTTGAAATGCGAAAACCGAAATTAAAAAGACCAGTGTGGGTTTAGATGCTGTCCTTTGCTATTGTTCAACCACCTTTTCTGTTTAATGTTAAACATTGTTCGACATTCTCCATGTAACTATCTCTAGCCACCCACTCATAGATCGAAAGTTTAATTTGAGTTCTATGTGGGGCAGTTGCTCAGCAAAGGTCTACGGGCGGTAGTTTATCACCGGCACATCCGGTCTCCTTTATTCACTAAATTTTGGCATGTTCTTTTCAACTATCAGTAGCTTATAATAGGACATCTGAAATAGAACCAAAGCGACCGATTTGTTCGAGGGTAATACTACTAGGTCCACTTTGTCGTAATGCATCGCAAACTTATTGTAAATTATGAATTCGATATTTAAAATAAAACAAATATTGGATGACAGTGATCAATTAAGTATCATATATAAAATGGACAGAATGCAAAGGTCAAAAAAGGGTTTTTGTATTCTGATCTAGCAGAGTTACTTCCCTTTTTTACACTCCGTCAGTGTCAAATCCCTTTTTTACACTCCGTCAGTGTCAAATCCCTTTTTTACACTCCGTCAGTGTCAAACCAGTTTTATGAGCGATTAATGTTCGATTATTCCTATCCGTCGGTCTTGGGTCTGCATAGCTTTGTATGCTGTTTTAATATCAATTAAATCATCCGATGGTATTTGAACTCATATAGTTATTTTTTCTGTAGCGTAGATTATTTGCCTGTCCATTTGTAGTGTTGTCTCGCTGAACAATAGTACCAAATATTACAAGTTCATATATTTCCACCTAGTTTCATCATACACCCAGTCGGAAAATATTCGTGGGACCTCACATACGTTCGTTGAAATCGAATTTTCGTTATAAACAATTTCATATCAAACATATATACGTGTTTTTGGATGATCTTTGGCTGAATTTCGCGTCAAATGAAGCTTGTAGTAGCTTGTGGTGATGCCCGTGCTTATCTTGACTAGTTGACTTGTTTGATACAGTATAAGAACAAAGATATTAGCAGGGGGGGGGGGGGGGTTTGTTCGTATCAAGTGGTTTTTCATATCAAACAGGCTTAACTGTACTGACAAAAGATCGCGCTTATTCATCGAAACTAATGTTCATTTCACTGAAAATTGTCAATACATATATTTGCATTATTACAAATGGCTTTATTATAATATTGTCAATTTCATCAACCAGCCGAGACATTTCAAAACACCATTGTTGACAATTACCGTCGAGATATCAATAATGAATTAATTTACAGATACAACTATACTTATACACCAATAGTGTATTGGATATATCCATGAATGACACATAAATCGATTCTTCGAAACAAAAGACAAAAATCAATTGTTTATATCAAATAAAAAAGGTACACGAATACACGTGTATTTTGATGTGTTGTCGTAAGTGAGTGATGCGATAACAACTGTTTAGTTGTGTTATGTTAATGTCCAATAATCGATAATGTGAAGACCATGTGGATTAGTAAATTCCGAATACGGTATCATCGGTGTTGATCAAGGTGACGATTCCGGAACATGGACACGGCTTCGTCTCCGGAGATTAGAACGATTTTCTGATTATTTTTGTATAGGACTGTGCCCGGGCTACTCAAACTACCAAAAGGAATGCAATACCCCAACCACGTTATCGACCGCAGGTACGTTTAGTCCCTAATATACCACTAAATCAGCTGATCGACATTTTGAAGTTATTTAATTGATAGACGAATACATAATTATTTCGTCAATTTGATATACATGTAGCTTACGAGGGAAAGATATTTTTGAAGATATGGTTATTACCCCGATGGAATGAATGGTATATTTGACCTAGGTATAATATCATACTTGGTACAAAACACTCAACAGTTATAGCTTGCATACTGGGAAACATGTGTTGACATTTTCGAAAATAAGATCATTATTTCCTGAAAGATTTGAGAAATGTCCCGATATCGACATGGAGCACAACGTTATACTGTTCCGAGGAATATTTCTTTATACAGATCTCAAAATCCGGGAATGGTGAGTTAATGAAATCTGACAGATTAGAAATACAGGTTTATAAAATTTCAAGTAGCATAGAAATTACTGCAATGAAGATTTTTGCATATTCCGTCTTTGCATATTACAGAGTTAGCTCCCTTGTGGGCAGGTATCGATTGTTACGTCATTATTTTGTGAGCATAATTCACGTCGTTTTCGCCGAAAAGTCTGACGTTATGCTCGGAAACACATGACGTACAATTTTTTAACAATCAATACCTATGTTATGGTCTAATTACATTGTTGGCTAAATGTATGTCGTCGCTTGGCTGCGAGGTAGAACACAGACCATCTTCTTTTCATGTCATAACTTTATTCACTCATTTATTAGAGAGCTCCACATAAGGGGAGACAACACATATGAACTAAAACTCTGAACAGGAGACAACATATCACGATACAATAACATTTACACACATGGATGGTTCTACAAATAAATATATATATCATATATATAACACCTACCCGCAAGGGCAGATATCTCTGTAATATGCAAATACAGAATAGATCTGCGAGCGTCATCTTTAGATTAAGGATAGAATTAAAAATACGGGAGTGTATCTATTCGAATAAAATAGGAAAAGTCAGATTCACGTTAAACTAGAAAAGTAGAGGGATCGAAAAATTTGCGGGTAGAATGAAAACATTGGGAGTGTAAAATTTGGGGTATGGAATTTTATGTTGCAGTTAACTTAAACTCGTGGAGTATGTGTTTTCGATTTAATCATCATCTCTAGGAGTTCTTTCATAAAGCAGAATGAATACAATAACGTGGATATCTCGACAGTGATAGTAACCCATCGAACATCGAGGATTTTTTTTCGGGTGGAAACGAGCAAAAAAGAAAAAAAATGGAGAGTGTTCACTTTTGGGATCGACTGGAAACTCCTATGATATTGAAAAAAATAAATCGGATAGAATAGCTTTAAAGAAAAGCCAAACTTTCCGAATATATCCATAGCAAAACTTAAGTAGATCATACAAAGTGATGATGAGGAGCAGAATTCCCGGTCATAGGTTTTCGGATAGACATTAATTATATATATGTAACTAGCGATGACTTTTCTCTGGGTACTCCGGCTTTTCTTTACTGAGAACTCCTAAACTTTACACATCCTTAAATCACTTCAAACCGACAAATAATATTGCTAAGCGTCAAGAAAAGTATGTGTGTACATATATACGACAGATTACAAATACTGATAAAGACGAGTTTAAGAACTCGGACTGACATGTATCACAGAGAAAATAATTAATACGAACAACATTACGACAGTGTGCAAACATAATGAATAACACACTTGATAAAATCTTCTAACACTGCCCTGTACTGCACCGGCTGACTCCACAAAGGCCATTTAAACATATTTCCGTATCAGAATTGTTTTCTTCTTAATCTTAGGCTATTCTCCCCGATATTGCTTAATTATAAAAACATTATCTTTAAATGAAGAAAATGTGGAATTAAAATAGATTGAACGTAAACAATTGCCATACGAATGAAACAAGGAAGCACCAGGTTCTATAGAATTTAAATTCTCTGTATAGTCGATTATTTATTATACATAACCGATGAGCTCAACATGGCTCTTTGATTGTCTTGGAAATCATTTGATTCAGTTTTTGTGCAGGTATGTTTTTACTAATTTTTTGAGGTTTTCACATGGCAAACTTTCTAATAATAACACATGCTTTTTGTAATTTTGTGTTGACAAAGTAATTGGGCTTATTAAGGGTACAAGGTTGAGATTGATACGTTGCTAGTTGCTATCAAAGTAAAGAATGATCCCAAAATGTTTATTAATATGACAACAAATTCAAAACAAGTCACAGGCTGAAGCATTGCAGAACAATAGCGCTTGATGGTTGTAATATGTGAGGAGACCAGAGTACCCGGGAAAAATAAGCTTCGACAGGCGACTCACAACTTTTCATGTTCGAGCGGAAAATCACACTGCTGCAAACTTAACTTAAAACCATTTTCACAGGCATGAGGGGTTGTTTACTACTAATGGTCAAAATGAGAGTAATGTCCATTTGATTTTTTTATAGCGTAGTAGCCCAAAACCGACCAGAAAATAGTGCTGATATGGTTTACATTAGTATTGATTGTGTTTTTCTAGAGTATGTTATGGAAACATCTTTTTAGTTTTACTTTGTCATAAGTGTACTACGGTTAATGCTTAGTCATCAGAAACCCAGAGAATGGTTCAATAGTACGGAGGTAATATATATAAATATTAAATGCATCTTTTGCGTCAACGCGACGCCATAGCATACTTACTTCATGCCAAAATTCGATAGGGCATCCATTGCAATTCATTTACTAATCAACCTTTCTACTATGAACATTAAAACAGTTTTCCTGTTGTAAATAAAGTTAATGATAGGTATTTTGAGCTGTTTATTCAGTGTGTAATTTAACAGTTAATAATTTCGTCCTCGTGTTTTATGCGTAAAGTTACAAAATATTCTGCTTTTTAGCGTGTAAAAATAAATATGAACGGAATGAAACAATGGTAAAGTGTCACTGTACTTGTCTACACCAGTAAACAAGTAAATCGTTTGGTTTGCAGAATTAATGAATTTAACAAAACAACACAACTATCATGTTTGTTTGTTTGTTTGTTTGTTTGATTCATTAACGTCCTATTAACAGCTACATGTATGGTCATGTAAGGACGGCCTCCCATGTTTGCGGTGTGATGCGTGTATGTTGTGTGAGGTGCATGTTATGGTAGACTGTGGTATGTTCGTGTTGTGTCTTCTTGTATAGTGGAACTATTGCCCTTTTTATAGTGCTATATCACTGATGCATGCCGCCGAAGACACCAAGCAACACACACCACCCGGTCACATTATACTGACAACGGGCGAACCAGTCGTCCCACTCCCAGTATGCTCAACTCAAGGCCAAAAGTGAGGCGGTGTCAAGGGAGGCATTAGGAAAGATAAAGTCAGTTAGGAAGAAGAGATAAGATAATATCCTAAATTTAGTCGCCTTTTACGATCATGCAATAGGGGCACCAGGTACAATTCTAACGCCCTACCTGCAAGGCCATAATTGTTATACGTTATCGTGGCCCCCAATAATCATTATACATATTGGGGGCCATGATAACGTAACAAAATGCATCTATGGTGAAAATGAATGTACAAAGATCTAGTTACCAATACAATTATAATTTCACAGTATCGTTTATTAAGCATGATTCCCCTTTGAACCTTATAACACGTTGTACAGTATATATTCCTAAACGGCTAAAGACTTCTTATGTACTACTAATTTGTATATTATTAATTACATTGTAAGATACAATTATTTCATCTTGAAAGTCAACGTAGTTTAAATACATCAATAATCATCCTAACACCTGGCAAATATTACGCCAAAAGCACAATATATATTTGTGTCCATTTAATTAATTTTCTGAATACATTTACACCATTATTTACGATAAGGCTTGAAACGCTACGAGAAAAGCATTGAAGCTCAGTAATAAATCGCACTACCTCCCCAGAGAGCACTTGGTACACTATTTGCAAATATAAACCTAAAATTTCTCCTGGGACATACCTTACACAGAAATGTATAAGGACATATCTTAATCACTATCACGTGAAAAGCTTTTGAGACGCCGTAAATCTCATTACTGTAATAATACTACTGAACTTTTAGAATTATTGTCCTCTAACTAATCTTTGAGTACCTGTTAAATCACCCCGATACAAGTAGAAAGTGACGGTAACGAGATTTAAGGGTGTCGCGTTTACATAGCTCAATCCGCTTTGGTCTGTGATTCCGGAGCCCGGCGGCCGGATCAGTTGTACACTAAATCGTATATCGATCGCTCCCTCAAGGAATTCAATTAAATATTTAAACTATGTGAGATACAATAAGAGGCTTTTAGAGGTATATAAATAATATACACACTAATTACACAGATTGTCAAACTAGTTATTAAACACGACCTTTAATTCATTAAGTGGTTTTATTGTTGTTAGGACCGTAGGTCAATGCTTGGGTAATACTTTACATATCTCTATCCTGGAGCCAATCAGTTGTACACTAAATCGTATATCGATCGCTCCCTCAAGGAATTCAATTAAATATTTAAACTATGTGAGATACAATAAGAGGCTTTTAGAGGTATATAAATAATATACACACTAATTACACAGATTGTCAAACTAGCGAAACATATGCTAGCAGAGAAGAGAATGAATAAACTTCGAATCTATCGCTTCAAAATAAATACCATCATTGTTTTGTAAATAAAGCTAATATTATCTGTTTCGTATTTCAATCAGTTGGTGTTATACTTTTATGTTAATTTCTAACCGCTATACCGTAAAGCAAACAAACCATTGCAATGAAAAGTGTCTTATTTTAAATTTATTATTTGTGAAGAAACTTATTAAAGGCCCACTACCTTTCCGGAGCAAAACATAAATAACGTCAGAAAATATATAGCGATGGCCTAAGATGAGGTTACAACACCAAACAAATGCTTATATTTCATGCGTAATTTATGAAAACAGCGGAGAGTCATTTCGCTGTTTCACCGTCTGGACCAGTGATAGTCAACTACCGCGCGATATTTAGGACGACGGCGGGAATCAGAAGACGACCCGAGTTATGAAAGTTAACATTTTATTTATTTTAATTAAATTGTTCAGAAGGTGATGATAAATGTAGTATTAATGGTAAGTAAAGAATTTTTGCAACTCTACAAAATTATCGATCTCATTTTGCATTCTCATTTTAAAAATCAAAAGCCGTTTTGGAAAGGTATCGGGCCTTTAAATTATCTTTGTTCCTCCGATTATCTAGTATTCTTGCAATGACAAGGTTTGATAAGGTTTTACCAAATTACCATAATATTTGATATACTTTGAGGAACTGTCCCTTTGAGAAATGCTTTGGCCTCTGTCGCCTTGATGGGTGAGTGAGTTGTTCTCCTTATTTTGTCATTATCATGCCGGAGTTACACAACTGGTCTGCCCATTGGCTGCCAGAATGTGGTCGTGATTTGGTAGCTTATTGTGAAGATAAGCAATATATCACTGTGAATACATGTTTACAATATTTCCAATAAAAAGACAAATTATGCCATTTCCCAAAAAGATTGCACTACCATATGAAGCATGGAGCACTCTGGTTTATAAAAATGCAAAGCGTGATAAACCAAGCCAGAGTAACTCATTATTAATAAATAATCTTCTTCCTCGCACTGGACAGTTCATGTTGCTGCTACAACAGTGATACATAAGTGAAGATAGAAAGGAGGTGTTGCATGGCCGCCCACGATCGATTTTTAATTTTTTGGTGCGAATATATCAATCGGCACATAATATGTATCGGAACAATACTTATTCCATGAATAGATTAATCATGCGACTACAGCGCCACCTTTTATAAGTTTTACGTCCGATTCCTACTTGTGCGCCTTTAATGTATCATATTTAGGCATACAAAACCCAAAGATAAATTATTTTGGTGTAATAACATAGCATTTCGTATTATCTTTTTAACGATATACAATACTTCATCACATCTGTTGGGGTTTCCTTGCAATTTCCAGTTTTGCTCTTATTTTTTCTTGAAAATAGAGCAATTTCATTTCATTAGTTTTTGATTAATTCCTTAGATGACAATGACAAACTCCGAGTACCCTAAAATTTTAGCAATCAAAAATATCTTCATATATCATTTATTGACTCATGAAAATATTGTGTCGATGAATCACTGGATATGCCGACTTTTTTGCACTTTTGTACGTCTACCCCCTTTATCTCTTACCCAATATCAAAGTACTGAGAGTACTGAGTGTTAAAAATGTTAAACGAAAGCTGTCCTTCTCTCGGCTCTATCATGTATCAAAAGCCGCATTAGCGACGTCATAGTTGAGTAAAACGTATCCCATGTAAGTTGATGTACCAAAGTTCGGTCAAACTGACATGTATATTGACATTTGATCTACATCTAAATAAAAACTTATTTTGCCTATATATCACAAAATGTTAATTTTAGGGTCATATATTGAACTAGACAATACGTTGTGTCATAAAGCAAAATAAGGTCAATATGACTTTATATTTCCTACACCAATCGTCAGAAGTATTTCCTATTTCTGTCTTCATGGGTTTATTTACTTATTACTAAGCAAATGTTCCGTTTAGCGAAACGTATATCGATGTAACTTATATGTTGACCTTAGATATTTCTCAAAAGGATATACTGTTGTTCTGATGTCATAAACATGTCATGGATAACTAGGATTTCATTCGTGAGTCAAACAGCCCATGTCTGACTATTATTCACACAATAAAACATGGTCAAACTACACAGTAATGAAAAAAGAATGCAGTGGACTAAAACTTTTTTAGGGCACCAAATAAAATATTGCACGCTAGGAACTCTTCAATTGACGTTCTTGGTGACTGATATAGTTAAAAAATGTTACTACGAAAGTAGGTCAAGTAAACAATTCATGCAGAATTTTACAGACCCACTATCTGAGTTATTTAGGCCTTTCATATACTGAAAAGCTGTTTGAAGATTTTCATACATTTGACCTGTCTGAAGCCCTTTATTCCAGCATACTGCAAGGCGTCTAGAAGTCGTTTATGTTTGGCAATTTCAACCCTTTGATCTTGGTCATTCATTTGACAAACATCTTTGTAGCCCTTTATTTGAGAATACGTTAGGTCTAACATTATGTATCAATGCCTTTCAGTTATTGAGAAGAAGTTGTTTGAATGAAAAGTTTATGAACGACGGCGCACGAAGTACGATCACTATAGGTCACCCTGACCTATCGGGCAAGATGATTTAGGAACATTTGCCCTTCACCCCAACATGCTACATGTACAATATCAGGTCTCTAGTCCTCTTAGTTATTCACAAGAAGTAGACGTTTAAACTATCATTCTACAATCCCAATATCAGATTCCAATGCCTCTTATTTATTCACAATAAGTCGTTTAAAGGTTTTAGCCTATTTGACCCTTGTAACCTTAAATGAACGTGGTAGTCTTTCGTGCCAGCATACTACAGGCCTTATATCAGGTATCTAGGTATCTTAGTTATTCACAAGAAATCGTTTAAAGATTTAGTCTTTTTGAATTATGTGACCTTGAATGAAGGTCAAGGTAATTTGTTTCCGCAAACTTGGTGGTCAATCATTCCAGCATTCTACATGCCTAATATCAGTTTCTTGGGCCTTTCGGATATTGAGAAGGAGTCGTTTCAATGAAAAGTTTATACAAACGACGAAATGCGAACAGCGCATGACAATGGACAAAGCATGGTGACTATAGGTCATCCTGACCCTTAGGGTTAGATGAACTTATGACATTAAAATGAACTAACGATGAAAACGCGGTCCTGCAGGTAGGGCGTTAAAATTGTACCTACTGCCCCTATTGCATGATCGTAAAAGGCGACTAAATTTAGGATCGTATCATGGCATCTCTTCTTTCTAACTTAATTTATATTTCCTAACGTATTCCTTGACACCGCCTCACGTTTGGCCTTCGGTTGAGAGCTCGCCCCTGTGAGGTAGGCTCTGGGTTCTGTCACTTAGCGCTCAGCATTAATGGAGTATGACGACTGGTTCGCATGTTGTCAGTATAATGTGACTGAGTGGGAATGTGTTGCTTTTACCCCTGCAAGGATTTCTAGAAAAGTTCTAGAATTGCTCCAGAACGGTTCCAGAAAGAGTTCTAGAAGTGTTCTAGAATTATTCTAAAGGAATTATAGAATCGTTCTACAACGTTTTCTAGAACGATGCTCTAGAACTGTTCTAGAACAGTGTTCTAAATTGTTCTAGAGTAATGTTCTAGAACAATTCTAGAACTATTCTAGAATTAAGAAACTGGAGCAGTTCTAGAACATTTCTAGAATATTTTCAGAACATTTCTGAAAAAGTCTCATTTAACATTGTAAAACCGTTCTGGAACAGTTGTAGAATTGTTCTAGAATAGTTGTAAAACTCTAGAACAGTTGTAAAACTGTTCTAGAACTTTTTATAGCGTTTCTAGAACTTTCATTAGATAATCTAGAAAGCATGCACTTTTTTATGAAGGATATTTGATGAGGAAAAACTTATAACTTGTAATCAGTACCTGGTAAACTTTTTGATGGTATTATTTAGCCATACTAAAGGTAAAATGAGACATAGCGCCTAGTCTGATGTCTGATTGACGCTAGCAAAAAAGGTACCAAATTTAGTCGCCTTCTACGATCATGCAATGGGTATAGCAGGTGCAATTCTAACACCCTACCTGAGACGATGGCAACATTGATGGTTCCCGTTAACAATGGGCAAAGGACACATACTGTCATATTTATTACCTTAATGCTTATACAGTTTCTTGAATGCAACATGGCATTGTACATATGTTAAATCATAACTGTCAGTATTATATGTCCCACTGTTTCAAAACGGATAAGTAGAATATCTAAAAAATATTATAAACATGAGTTTATGATGATAATTTCAAGGTTTGGTTGAAATATGCAACTCATCATCACATTCTACTCTTACAGTAAAGTCGGTAATATTTGACAGTGTACTCTCAGTACTTTGATATTATGGAAAATACAGGGGGTAGACGAAATAAACCTAAAAAAAACGTAACATATCCAGTGATTCATCCATTTGAGCTGTTTATGGTGAAACGATGATAACCTGAATATAATTTTAAACATAAAAATTTTAGGGTACTCGAGCAGTGCCTTACTTATTCTGTTGCTCAAACGAAAAAATGAAAACTTCAAAAAGTCGTATTTTTTGTCAAATTTGATATTTACGTTCCATTTGTGATAAAATGATATTGGATACAGCCAAGTGTAATATGTCGTTAAAAAGGCAATGTTATGTGGTATTTTTAATCATATGAAAAACGTTATTTAAGTGTTTTTACTATGACTTATGCCAGGTAAAAGGCCCAAGAGGCTTTAAGTTTACCAGTGTTAATGTAGGGGGCGCTGTAGTCCTAATAATGGTTCAATCGGGTTTTAAGTATTATAGACATATGTGTATTAATGCAATTAGTTAATTTAAATTCAAAAATCAAAAAAATATCGTGGGCGGATTTTTAGTCTATATGCAACACCTCCTTTTTACAAATTCACAAACAGAACTCCCTCCAACATTGATAAATTCACCGTACAAAGTAAATTAATTGACAAAATCCTACACAACTAATATTTAACTATTTTCAGCTAATGTTTTAAATTTACCTGTGGTTCATTTTTTTCTACCAACATTGCAAGATTTAATCAACTGAATAAGTTAACACCTTACAAAATAACTTAAAAATGCAATCTGTTTACTATGATGAAAATAGCGGTACAGTATACGGTTGAATGATGAAGACATCCACAGATGATTTAGTTTCATAACATAAACTATCGCTCATTGACATGTAATGATAGAAAGGATTGCTATTTTTATACCTCTGTTCTTATATTAAATATTCATTCATTATTTAACCCTTAATAATGCGTTATATTTTCTTCGTGTTGATACACATGTCAAATTCGATCATTCTACACGAACAGCCGACAAAGCATACTTATGTAACCAGGTTTAAAACCGTAGCCTTATTGGATTAAAATAACCAAAGGTTTCATATCAGACCAGGGATTGTGGAGTTTTTTATTTAATCTTTTAATCTTCAATAAGAGATACAAAACCAGCGGCGATTGAAATTAATTTTTATGCTCCGTTCAATGTAAAGTGATTTACCTTTTAAAAATATGGGTTAAAGATTTGCCCATGAGAGACGCAGGTGAGAGGCATATTGAAACCTACTTTACTACAAATGATTAAAAATGTGAATTAACAGGTAAGTGTTTACCTGAACGCTAAACCGATTGACATTCTATCATACTATCTAAACCACTTGAAGGAGAGGGGAAAGATCTGCAGATAGAAAGTTATTATTGAAAGAAAGATTTAGATTGGTTTTAGTAGATTCAACGTCCTATTGGTAGCCAGGGTCAGGTTCATTTAAGGATGGACTCCCAAGTGTGTAATATGTCACGGTGTGTGAGTGTCTGAATGTTTTGGGAGGCTGTGGTATATTAGTAAATTCGGCGTGATGTAATTTGGCTGATGTGGTTTCACCACAAAACACACAATCATGTGTTATCTTTAATTCTTGAGGATACAGGTCTAATTATTTTGAGTATTTCTAGTTACATCTCATTAAATAAAACTAATTACGCTTCATTCTCAAATGAGATCACTATTGTAAATCTTATTACAAATGTTCAAATATATTTGAAACTTCCAATAATTTGCGGCACATACTTAACCTTCCCTTGTCATGACTTTTTATTACGGTACATGCCAAATGTACACTGAAGCATAAGTTTAAGTTTCTGAATTCTTCTTTCATACGTAATTAGATTTGACATCAGAGCGCTTTGCAGCAGTTAGGGCGTATCTCACTAATATATTAAGAATTCGCATTGTAAGAAAGAAAATGGATTCTGATATTACAAATTCGTGACATACAACATTGCTGTCAAACTCATAGTCATCATTGTTTTAAAATAGCTTTTCTGACTTCAGAGTACATTTTATAGCCTTAAGATGTTAAACTTACGGGATTACCTACGGCTTTACGGAGATCATCACGTCAAATAGTCAGCGAGAAATAGTGTATTGGAACTGTCCAAATAAAAAAACAATATGACTTCTTATATGAAGTGTATGAGGCTTGAAACAATACTCCTATTGTTATCATTGGCCGGAATGATCAAGGTAATTCTGACTACCATGATCCACTTGTACAGGTGTGATAAGGTCAATCAATATCGCCATTGATCCATAAATTTAGAAATTGTGTCCTAAATACCTATTTTATCCATTAACAAACAAATATCAAAGTTGAATTGCAGCCAGAGAGCAATGTTGACACAAAACGTGACTGTACTTTAAATTGTTAGATAAAAATGTATCGGAAATTCTATTATCATTCTTTGTGACTGTGTACCCAACGTCATACATTAAAAGTAGTTAAAATATATCATACTAGAGGATCACAGAATATTCCATATGTTGACTTAAAAATTATATCGGAGTTATTTAACTGAATATGCCATTTACCTGTTAGTATATGGGTCAATCTGTAATAAAAAAAAATCATGTAATGAACTCACAGAGAGCGAAGTAAATATTTCAAACAATAAATGGGTGTCATATTCAATATGCTGTATTTGTCAGCACAAATTACATTTTAGTTACCAGTATTAATATTTCCCGGTGTTTTATCCTCCTTTGTTGAATATCTGTGTATTTGGGTACGTTTTGTTATGATTAACACTATATTATGTAAATAACACATATTGTTACAACACGCATAGAGCAATAAAAAGCAAGCATGTAAATAATAATGATGTGTGGAAGTAGGAAAGGATTATAATACCATACGAGGAAAACATATTTTCGACAGAATGCATATGTGATAAAAATAAATTCAATAGTTAGGGCTATATACGCTTACTTTGAAAGTTAAAGTGTATTTATATATATCTAGAGCTTAATACAATACAGGAGTTTCGTTGCCGTGCTGAGAATATTCAGTTTTCTAAAAGTTGACAAATCGAACTAAAATTCTTGAAAGAATTGAAATACGATTTTTCGCAATGCACGCCCATGAACCAAATCAATTAAATCATTGCGTCGGGTCTCAAACGGTTTACATAGTTTCTGACTTGAACAGAAATCAATGAAATTAAATCGGATTGAAGTAAATGCGAATTGTTCCGAGCCAAGTATTTGATCCTGACCTTGGCACATCAATCAGCTATTGTTCTTCGACAAATATTTTAATATCGTGTGTGTAACATCAGCCAAAATGTGCCATCGTAGTAATGTATGTACACATTTCTGTTTCGTCGCAAGACGTTTTATGCCATATAAATGCACAATATATTTTTGCATAAGTTACATATACAATGGAATGAATTTTAATATCAGATAACGCTTGTAATAATTGTTTTAAAGTTTTAGAGATATTTTTGAAAGCCAGTTTTCTTAATATCATCACAAGAATATGACCATTTTAATCATCCGGCACTGTTTATGACAATAATAACACGCTACATATGTATTGTTTTTTTGATGGATAACGCCAACAAAATCATTATTTCATTTTACCTAACGAAACGTCAATCGAAGAATAACCACTTAACACAATTGCAATATATGCAAATATTTACACATCATAACACTAAATGTATCGAAACTCTATTAGTTACACGGTTATTCTCCTTGATTAAGTCTAATTTGATAAAACTATGACAACGCTTTTTGATTAAGTTTTAATTCAATTGTAGCAAGACGAGTTGAAAGAACATTTGCGGAAATTGGGGTTTTATCGAGAGCCACCTACACCGGAACTACTTAGCGAAGCACAGGAAGTATATCACAAACTAAAATGGCCGCCACCGGAAGACGAATATGGAAACTCTCTTCCTTGTCCTCCATCTATGTTGAAACAAGGACTTCTGGACGAAGACGTTTTAGATGAGCTTGATACACATGCGCTTGAGGTAAACATAGGAGAAAACTTCATTCATTGACATAAACTATTGCTGTCTTGTTCATTGACTAGTCGAAACAGCCAAAATAATCGGAAAATGATCAAAAATCTCAAGAACTAGAACAATACAAAAACACACTGATTCAACTTTTGTACGGACGATACAGTGTACTATTTAATCCTATCTTATATTTATAGACCGGATCAAGCTACCTTACACACCGAATTGCATTGCTTGTGGAGTTCCTCATTCGACCTGCCGAGACGGACGTGGAGAAGGCTAGGGTTCTTACAAGGTAGCAAAAAACAATACTGAAATTTTATTGACAGCCTCCCCCTGTATGTTATGGGTTACGTATAGTTAGTGTGTGATTGGATGATAGTGGTATGATCATATTGTGTATTTATTTAAAAGCAGAACTCTTAGTTATTTTATAAGTTATAACTTATAACGCTATTTAACATTCCACATATACCGAACATCAAACCTCACCTGGTCATGTTACACGAATGACGGGCAAACCAGTCGTCCCACTCCTATTCTGCCAATCACTAAGTAGAAGGCAGTATATTCTACATCTGTTTATATACTGTATGTGTCTCGGTCATGGTACAGAATCCCGAATCTTCTTTACATTTTCAAACACTCAACTCAATGATAAAAGTGAGGCGATGTCAAGCTATAATATTTGCAACATGATAATCATTTAGAAAGAATAGAAAATAAGAGTTGTGTCGCTTAATACGATAAAAACAATAAGAATGGGACACCAGGTTCATGTTGTTTGCTCTACCTTAAAAAATTGTTTCAACTTTACCTTTTTCACTTAGGGACTGTGACATAGACCTGTCAATAATTTAGTCAAATTAAGTTATAATTATCAGCTAATATTGATGGTATTGTCATGTTAGATGGCTTGCTCGATGCTTAGACGACGATTACATCCGAGACCTTCCGAGGTCAACATGGAGCCATGCGGAGTCCACCGCTATGTACCTATGGAAACTGCGAAGACGGGAAATTGATTACGATGAACTATTTCACGTTCTTTGCAAGTAAGAATGTCACTTTTGTCCATTAATAACTTCAAGTGAAACGATTTTTGCACGAGTTCTGATATCACTCAATATAATCGCTAGTAATCTATCACAAACCTATGTCATACAATGTATTTTACGCCTATTCAACTCTCCCTGCAGAATATTTCATCCAACCAAAATTGAGTTAGTTATAGTTCCATTCCAATGAGTGCATTCTATAAATATATGTACAGAAATGTGTGTTTACGCGTTTTTACAATGTGACAAACATCCCCCATTGTAGTTACTTAATAACTTAAAGCAATAATTATATTCGTGTTAAAAATAATGAGACAAAATGCAATTCTACGTACATACATGTAAGATAAAGAAAACATATTCAGGTTAATTTTTTATTCATATTAATTTGTAAATCTAATGTTACAGACACGCCGGATTAAAATGCTTTGCTGTGACGGGATGCGTGCGGAACACGATCAAGTACGAAGTCGGAGATGACTTTAAGGAACAGCGAAAGACATGGACGGTTGTTCTTCTTGATGGTCAATGGCGAGTGTTGGACGTCCGCTGGATCTGCGAGGCAGCGTATGGTGTTCTGAAGAACAACTGGCGCCTTATAGAAGACGAGAATGGCAAGGTTAGTCAGCGGCGGGCCATGCGGGAAAACAGAGGAACTTTCAAGACGCACGTCCGGTTCCGTGACTACTACTTCTTGACTGACCCGGAAATGTTTATCTACGACCACTTCCCAGACGATGAGAAGTTCCAGTTATTAGCTCGACCTCTAACTTACGAAGAGGCAAAAGATGCAGCAGCTTTAAGATCAGACTTTTTCAGACACGGGCTTTATCTTAGATCTCATCCAACGTGTCGTGTGCACTGCCCTGACGGGATTATCACATTTGTCCTAGGGATGAAAAAGAAAAAGAGCATGGCGTTTGTGTATAAACTTTATAGATCGAAAGGCAGCCGTGAGGTGGCCTCTTCGTCGCGTAACACCTTGGATCGGTATGTGTTTCTGGAGAGAGACATCGAAGAAGGGAATATAAGAGCAACAATCAGATGTCCCATTGAGGGTCAGTATTTGTTTGAATTACACGGAAGTGAAACGAACGAAACACACCATGCCTTGCTGCTGACTTACGTCATAGAATGTACTGGAACATCTGCCAGTTGTAGACCTCTTCCACCAAATATGAGACAGGAGTGGGGCCCGGGAGAGGATACCAAGGACATGGGAATGACTGCTGTCACTCATAAAAAGGGTGAGGTAGAAGCCGAAGACGGAGATGCAGAGATCAAATTCACATTGCAGAAAGACTTAGAATTCCGCCATGACCTCATTAGAGGCGAAAAGGATGAACCAGTTTCCAGCAGACATATCATGCATTCGATAGAAAACGGGAAGATGGCCATCAATTTGAGACTGCCCGAACCTGGTGAATACTCATTGAATGTTCTTGCAAAAGAAAGACACAAGAAAACCAGGTTTGCACCTGCATGTAGTTACCTGGTGAGTTGTCAAGACGAACCAATCCAAACCAAACCTTTTCCTGACATAGAGGAAGGCAATCATCTCGGTCCGAACGAAGACTTTCGTAAGATGGGATTTTCTGAGGAAGATCCATGGCCATCGTACATCAGTAACCTAGTAACAGGAGAGTTCCGAATGCACATCAAAAGGCCCCCGGGCGTGTACGTGTTTGCCACACTCGTGTTTGAGGAGGGTTTGAAGAAGGAGGCGTATGACAATTACGTTATGTGTGATACACAGGAAGACACTGTCACCATCACGTGTATCTTCCCAAAGCACGGATCATACAAACTCACCGTGTTTGCGCGTCCGCCGAATATCAGCAGTGCGGAAGGAATCCCTATATATGTAAAAATCATTGATGTCGTTCTCCCAACACTAACTGGAATGCCATCCCCCATACAGACCCCCGCTCCCACCTGGTGTCTGGGTTACAGACTGAAGGCACCCAGGACCTTCTACCTCCTGGCCCACGAGGTGCATAAAGTGTCTCTTGCCATGCCTGAGGCCCGTTCAATTGTGGTGAAAGACCATCCTGAATGCAAGTTGAAACAGACAGATGGCAGGTTCTGGGAGGGGTACGTCCGAACAGGGCCACCAGGGGATGTTATTGAAATACTAGCTACTGGTCGGACAGAGGAAGTACCGTTTAGAGTTTTTACTTACGAGGTAAGACTACCTTTGTTACAATATAAGCGATGAAATATTAAGTGTATATTTGCAACTGATAGTCACCGATTTGGAATTAATTTGTAATGAACATATTGCACATTGGATTTCCATAGCACTTTAATATTCACTAGGTGTTAGAATTATTGAAAATAAAAATCATCTTAATTATTACAAAAATACCGCCATATGATTATTTCATGTAATACCAAAATAATAATCGCGAATTAATGGTAACTGGTTTCCTCCCAAAATACGATCAAATAGAAAAACATATTATTAATTACACAAAAATGGTAATGTTTCGAGATGCCATAACTTCGAGAAAGGACTTTTCACAGTTTCACTTTAAAATTATATATATTTTAGAGACTCTATTTCTCTTAAAGGTTGTAGCAAAAGAAGATTCCTTACAAATCGAGATGAAGCAGGAACAACTGTTCCAGAAGGCTCTGGATGAGTTGAGGGCACTTGAGGAAGAAAGTAAGTAGAATACTCCCATTTTCACACGAACATAAATCGAGAATCTTATTGAATCAGAACTCTCTTAATAGAGGACAATTATGTACGGATGCTGAATCCATGGCCAAACCCTGGCAGTCAACTATTTGCACATAAAACACTAAAAAATCGAGAATCTAACAAACATAATGTTAATCAGAGAAAACGCTTTTGAGTTTGTTATGCGAGAGTAAAATTAACCACCTAGTGACAAATTAATGAGCATAAAATCTTATCTGTCTGTTTTGGAAATGAATACCATGTACTTAAATGGGTTTATCGATTCAGATATTAATCAAAAGTGCCTCGTGCCTGACGAGTTCCTAAAACGAAAATTGTGCGCTACATGTCATGTGTGAATTTGAAACAATCTTATAACTTTGTTTTGTCATTTGCGTTGTATGGCCCTTTCAGAACAAATGCGACTGACCCAGCGGTTGATGCAGGCTATCAAACAAAGAGACCGGGTAAAAGTTTTAAAATGGGTGACACGAATGAGGGAGGTCAACGCCGAGAAAATGGCCATCGAAATCGCCAACGGCGAAGCAGTGTTGGGAGAACTAGAAATTGAGGAAGGTGTGCTATATATTTGGTATATTATAGATTATGTTGCATCTGAAACTACGGTTTATTGAATCACAATCTTCCAAATTTTAGTCCTTATTCTAATAATGAGATTTTAATTTAATCAAAACTGGATCCAATGGGATATACACTTCAGAATACCCAGAAATAGCTTTCTTGAAGCATTCGAAATCTATTTGTCTACCATTAGGTCTCCTCTGTATCCTCTCAAACCATTTTAAATGCTTAACTTGGCAGTATATTTATCAATTACCGAGGTGTATAAAATTCTTTTATGCACACGCAATTTGCGAAAATGGTATATTCTGTATCCGCGGTGTTCATACTGTGACCACAGAAATTCAATCCTTAAGTAATAGATTATCATTTTGTTACTACATTTGGCCTCCAGTTGCTTCCATAAAGGAATGACATTAATATGGCGTAATACATTTTCTCATCAAATGTCTACTGTTTCATTGTTTTACTCCCTTTTTTTGTTTCCGTATCATTTGATATCCGTTTTCCTTCGTTAGTTTGTGTCACATTTACTTTATTTTGTTATTTACAGTCGTGAAAATGAGTATGTAACCAAAACCAATTTTGATTTGCTTGAATTCACGCTTTTGTAGGCCAATCATGATCTAATTAACATTTTCTTCCAACACATAGTGAATTGCAGTGATCACCTTTCCTTATGTTTTGCATACAACAACATAAGTCTCTAAAATAAAATCTATATTTAATTACAAATAAAGAATCTGTGTAAGCTCGTATTTTGTAAGCCTAGACAAAATAGAATTGACCAAGCAGAGGATAAGTGAAATGATAGCAGTAAAATTTACATTTATAAACAAATTGATCAATATTTCAATGGAACTCAAGTTTTACTTCTTTTCAGTAATTATTTTCGATACATACGAAACTACAGTACCGCTGTGATATAGAAATTAAAACATTATGCAGTGTTCACAAAATGTACATGGTAATAAATCTTATAACTGTTGTTTCGATTATCTTTTTATCCAGAGCGCATGATATGTCGAAAGGAGTTACGAAGGGCCACTCGTGCCTGTGAAGGAGCTGCTTTAGAGGCCGCTCTAGAGAAGTGCCGAGCGTTACAATTAGAAGAGGAGGATGGTGATGTTACATCGGCGAAAGAAATCTTGTCGAGCATACTTGGAAGTAAATGCCATGATTCTCAGAGTTTGCTATTCGGAATGTTGTGTTTGTAAACAGCATGTTGTATGTATATTAAATAGTTAAGATTGACCCAGTCGGAGCATATGTTGCATAACAGTAACCGCATGTTTCCCTGTGCTAAAAGGATTCTGCAATATTTTTTCGCTTTTAAGAAATTTTGTTAATTTCTTGCAAATGTGTTTTGACAAACGCATTTAAACTCTCATTGCCAACTGTAAACAAGACTTCAAAATACAGTATTTTGCTGTGTAGGATCACTCAGAGCGTTTTTGACAACACATGAAAAAATAACATTGTTGATTTTTATTTTGTAGTCCCTAAACAGGACGTGATGGAGAGTGAAATCATTCCAACTGTAAACAAACCAAGGGAAACATTCCTACAACCAAGTGGTGCTAACAAAAGTTTTGAAGCCGGAAATAGAAGTTTTGATGCAGGCAATAGAAGTTTCGATGCGGGAAATAGAAGTTTCGACGCAGGTAATAGAAGTCTGAATGATACTGCTCCGATACATCTTGTGAGCAAAAGCAAAGGTCTTCACATCTACGTGGTTCAGGACGATCAACTTCCTGTTCCGGATTTCTCATCCGTAGGTAGGTCGAAGGTCAAATGTTAGGTGTAAAATGTCACTTGAACATGGGTTATATGATCGCTCATTAACCATATAATTTTGTATTACCGCTTACTGCATTTTTTCTTGCTTTTTGATGTGTCATGAACGGAATAATTATTACAGATGTTCCTATTTTAGCGGCAGTCTTACTTTAGCAAATTTGACTTTGGCAAAAATCGACAAAAACTTAATTACGACGGCTTTTAGTTTTAATTGCTATTTATTTCTTAAAGTACATCAATCTACATTCAATTGATGTGTTTCGCGCTAAAATACAACCCCGCCAAAATAAGAACAACTTTCACAGAAATTAATGATTTTATTTCAGAAACAATGACATATCGTACACGTGCAAATCCTGATTGCACAGGTTCACAAACCTGTTACATGAGAGGGGGTTCCAATACCAAATGTTCATGTAAAGGTACCGATGATTTTGTGTGTATTCGCAACACCAAGTGGCCACATTGAGTAGTGACACATTGTGATTTAACATTTGGTTTGCCAATACTTACTTCATCTACAATTGCAAGACCACTATCAACAAAATTTTGTTATTGTTTAATCATTAGTTGCCACGGTGATTTGTTTTGAATTATGACAATTTATATATATACTTAAGTGGGAAAAAACTGTTTACGAATAAAAACAGCAACAAACAAATCAGTAATTGTCGAGTTCACTTTGCTTATGATAGTGTATACATTATATGTTATGAATTGAAAAATTATTGATGCTCAGTCACCTCATAATTATGAAGAATCGTTATTATAATATAAGAAAAAAGTCCAACAAATCAACGCCTTTAAAATAACAATAAAGTTTTGGGAAATTTCATTTTAGGGGAATTTCAATCTGATGGAAAGAAATGAGTCGAAGGATCAAATTCAAAAAAGTAATTCAATACCCGCTGCCGACTTCTATATAAAGGGAGATAACTCCAATGGTCTTGCGATTGTATTGATTTTAATCGCAGTAATGTATCATGTCACGCAACATTTTTTTGTAACTAATAAATATTCGTGGATTTATATTCATTTACATATGAATATATTACATCATTAGATGTTTACCGAGGTATGTTCACGTAAAGTCAATAAAAAAATGAGAAAAAGATACATTCACTCATAAAAAAGTCTTCCCAATTAGTGTTTTCCTTACCTTTCTATTGAATAGTTTCATTTCATTTCTGTATATTTTATTGTCATGACATTGAAGACAATAGGACAACAGATAACACATGTATACAAGCACTCACATGACTTATCTCAATTTACGACGAAGGTATTTTTTAGTTACATGTGTTTATCAAATATCTTACTTGTACCAAACTAATAATTGTGATCCTAGTGGATAGCTGCAGTGATAAATTGTGTTACATGAACGAATAACAGAAATGAGAAACCAGCAGCTAAATTCAAAACACAATTTAATTATATATACAATATTATACAGAGATGGTTTACAATATCTAAAGTGATTGGTGGTGGTACAAGAGTAGTACGGTGATTTAAAGTGTTACTTATCTGTATGCGAATGTCCTGGTATAATCCTTGATCCTTCCAGGTTTCAAATTAACAATAATCAAAAATCCACGAGGAAATTGAATGTCCACCGATGATTTGTAAAGTTCCAGGCAATATGAATAAATCCACACAAAGTGTTGTAATAATCCACAGATAAAGTCACAATAGCTCTCCCAATAGAATCTTATATGGCGCTGTACAATTCTTGATATGTCTTATTACAGGTCTCATTACAGTTCTGATTAGCCTTGGACAGCTGGAGTATATATAGCTAAACCGTAATTCAAGAATATTGGAGAACCTTCTACTTCTAGAAATATCTAACTAAAAACAGTAAACAAGTAAACACACATAACTTTCTGGAAATAGATCATTCTAGATCTCTACTTAAAATCAACATGTTTACAAACATATTTGTTTATACATGATTATATTCTAGAAAGTTCTATAACCTAAATCAATGATATGACCTTCATAGGATGTATTGATAAAAAAAGCTATAGGAGTTATCTCCCTTATCTCATAACTACATGTATTTAGTGTCATACATAACACACCCCTCCTTAAAGAAAAGAAAGTTTTCTTGAAAAGGAAACTTTCTTGACATATCAAGTAATATTTAAATCCTTGATAAAGCATCAGCTAGAATATTGTCTTTCCCTTTGATATGTTTGATGTCAAGATTGTATTCTTGCAAAGTCAAACTCCACCTGAGAATTCTTTGGTTTTTGTTTTTCATTTTCCCAATGAATGTCAAAGGGTTGTGGTCGGTGAAGACCAACACAGGCACAACTGTAGTGCAGAGATACACATCAAATTGGTTCAAGGCCAAAATCAACGCTAAACATTCTTTCTCAATGGTGGAATAATTTCTCTGGTGTTTGTCAAACTTTTTCGAGAAATAACAAATTGGATGGTCAATTTGTTCAGTACCTTCTTGCATCAAAACAGCACCAACACCTACATCGCTGGCGTCAACAAACAGTTTAAACTGTTTATTAAAATCTGGAGCAGTCAGAACTGGTGAGTTTGATAGTATGGCTTTCAATTTCTCAAAGGCAGACTTACATTCGTCTGACCAAACAAATTTGACATTTTTCTTTAACAAAGCAGTAAGTGGAGCTGCTATAACAGAGAAATTTTGACAAAATTTTCTGTAGTATCCAGCCATACCAAGAAACCTCATCAGCTCTCTCTTGCCTCCAGGAGCTGGAAAATCTATAATTGATTCTACTTTGGCCTGAACAGGTTTAACCTGCCCCTGTCCTACAACATGGCCTAAAAATTCAACAGTTGCATGACAAAATTCACATTTCAATAAGTTTACAGTCAATTTCATGGTAGTGAGTCTTTCGAAGAATTCACGAATCCCGCGTAGATGGTCTTCCCACGTGTCGTGGTAGTTGATGACGTCATCAATGTATCCATCACAGCCTTCCAGGTCTGATATCACGCTGTTAAGAAGACGTTGAAATGTTGCCGGGGCATTCTTCATACCAAATGGCATAACTTTGTACTGGTACAAACCTTGCGAGGTTACAAATGCCGACACTTCTTTAGCTCTTTCTGTTAATGGCACCTGCCAATATCCTTTCAACAGGTCAAACTTGCTTACGTACTTGGCTTTGCCAACTTTGTCAATACACGAGTCAATCCTTGGAATTGGATAAGAGTCTGTTTTACTGACAGAGTTTACTTTTCTGAAGTCAGTACAGAACCGGTATGTCTTGTCTGGCTTTGGCACCAGAACACATGGAGAGCTCCATTCACTTTTGCTTGGTTCAATAATATCATTGTCCAACATGTATTGAATTTCTTTCTTTAAGTGTTCTTCTTTCAAAGGATTGACACGGTAAGGATGTTGCTTGACAGGTGGCGCATCGCCTACATCCACGTCATGATAAATAGCATCTGTTTTGCCTGGTGTATCCGGAAACAAATGTTTAAACTCAAGTATCAAATTTTTCAGTTCATTGCGTTCCTCTTCTGATAGATGACACAGTTTCTTGTCCAAGTTCGCAAGCACATCTGAGTTCCGTAACTTAACACCACAGTCTAAACCTACATCTTGTACACCACCATCTAAGTCTAATTTACAAATATCAGCTGTACTTTCACTTTGTGATGGTACAGAGGCCAAAGTAGCAATAGGTTGAGAGGTCTTGCTCTCTTCTCTATCTACATATTTCTTAAGCATATTAACATGACATAATTGAGTTTTCTTGTCCTCCCTGGAGTTTGTATAATGAAGTTAACATCATCGACCTTTTTCTCAACAACATAGGGTCCAAAATATCTAGCTTGCAAAGGCTGACTCGGTATTGGTAATAGAGCCAAAATTTTGTCACCTGGATCAAAACTTCTTGCACGGGCATCTTTATCATACCATGTTTTCATTTTGGTTTGAATAACGGCGAAATTTTCTTTTGCCAATTCACATGCCCTTGTCAACCTTTGCTTAAAATTAGACACATACCCTAAGAGATTCACTTTAGAATCTTCGTCCAAAATTTTGTCTTTCAAAATGTTCAAAGGACCACGTACAGTGTGTCCAAACACAAGTTCAAAAGGACTGAAGCCAAGAGATTCTTGTACAGATTCTCTAACGCCAAACAACAACATGTGTATACCTTCGTCCCAATCTCTTGTGTTTTCAAAACAATAAGATCTCATCATATTCTTCAATGTCTGATGAAAACGTTCTAAAGTACCCTGAGACTCTGGGTGATAAGCACTAGACTTATACTGCTTGATCTGGAGCTGGTACATGACTTGTCGAAAAATACCAGACATGAAATTTGAACCTTGGTCCGATTGGACAGCTTTTGGAAGACCAACCAAGGTAAAGAATTTACCCAAAGCCTTGACTATGTTAGGTGCCTTAATATTTCTTAGTGTAATGGCTTCAGGAAAGTGTGTGGAAGCACACATAATAGTTAAAAGATACTCATTCCCAGACTTAGTTTTGGGTAGAGGACCTACACAGTCTATAATGACTCTACTAAATGGTTCCTCAAATGCTGGAATGGGATGCAAAGGTGCAACAGGGATTTTCTGATTAGGTTTCCCTACCACCTGACAAGTATGACAAGACCTACAAAAATCAGCCACATCCCGTTTCAACTTGGGCCAAAAGAAGTGATCTAAGATCCTGCTATAAGTCTTGGTCCCAGACTTAGTTTTGGGTAGAGGACCTACACAGTCTATAATGACTCTACTAAATGGTTCCTCAAATGCTGGAATGGGATGCAAAGGTGCAACAGGGATTTTCTGATTAGGTTTCCCTACCACCTGACAAGTATGACAAGACCTACAAAAATCAGCCACATCCCGTTTCAACTTGGGCCAAAAGAAGTGATCTAAGATCCTGTTATAAGTCTTGGTCACACCTAGATGCCCTGCCATAGGTACGTCATGAGACAAACTTAGAATATCTTGCCTATACCTCGGTGGGACAACTATTTGATTGACAACCTTCCAGTCTTCCTCGGGAGACACATCAGGGGGGCGCCACTTGCGCATCAACACACCTGACTGACGGAAGTAACAAACCGGGACTTTCTCAGCCTCTTCCTCACTCAAAGCCCGATTACACAATAAGGAGATTTCAGGATCTTTCTCCTGTTCTACTATAAGCTCCTCTCTAGACAAAGATGATTTACTCATCATGTCAGACAAAGAAGTACCCTTGTTAGGAACAACTCTATCACTATCAAAGTCTACAGGATTGCTCAAAAGATCACACTTGCTCCCGACATCCTCTATATCATGAGCCAAGAAAGTGTCACCTAACCCTGGACTATAATGATCCTCAACTACTGCAACATCAGAAACCTTCTTACTCATTGAACGAGTTACAGCACAAGAAGGGAAAATACCAGGAAATTCCTGTTGAATAGTCTCAGCATCATCTGTTTTATCTGGAATACTGGACACTAAGGGATCTACCCTAACTTTCTCTCCAGCCAAGTCATTGCCTAAAATGAGCGACACGCCCTCTATGGGAAGTTCCGGTCTAACACCAATGGTGAAAGGCCCAGTAACCAAGTCTGACTTTAAATAAACAGAATGGAGAGGCACATTAACAAAACCTAACTCTACACCTTGAAGCAAAACACTACTACCACATGAGGTCTCCTCAGACAAAGGCACTACGCCATCTAATATCAAAGAATGAGAAGCCCCAGTATCTCGCAAAATCTTCACAGGTTTCAAGTTAGTAATATCACTAGTAAGTGAAACAAAACCTTCAGAAATGAAGGGAGAGTACTTCTCCAAGACACTATCAGACTCTGAGCTCTTAATTTCAACAGACACTTTAGAATCTTCCACAATATCACTAAGTTTCTGACTAGGCTTTGACATAGCTAACACAGAAGGAACTGACTGTTTACGCCTTTGCTCCTTACGCTGGAGAGAATAACATTCAGACATAGTATGCCCTACTTTCTTGCAGTAATTACAAACAGGACCAGAAGGAGACCACACACCTGCCCTATGATCTGTTTTAGAATCAGACTTATTCTTATCACCTAATTTTGGTTTGTCATTAGAAGGGCCACTAAAGGTTGGGTTCCTAGGCTGACCAAATTTACTAGTACATGTGGTACTGTTTTTGTCTTGAGAACTGTTTTTAGCAAATGAGCCTTTGTGGGTGAGAGCGTAATCATCAGCCATTGTAGCTGCTTCACTGAGTGTTTCAACCTTTCTCTCATCTAAGTGAGTTTTATATTTATGTGGACACAACGTTTAAACTCCTCTATCAACAATAATTGCCTCAATTTACCGAAATCCTCATCAATTTCTTTAGAATCACACCACCTATTAAATAATTGTTCTTTTTCTCTGGCAAATTCTACATGAGTTTGTTCCTCTCTCTTTCTCGAGTTTCGAAATTTCTGGCGGTAAGCCTCAGGAACTAACTCATAAGCTTTCAAAATAGCTTTCTTGACTACTTGGTAATTTGAAATCTCATCTACAGACAAAGAAAAATAAATGTCTCTAGCTTTACCAATCAAGACACTTTGAAGAAGCATTGTAAGCTTATCTTCAGGCCATTTCATACTATCAGCTATTTTCTCAAAATGCAGAAAATACTTGTCAACTTCTTTCTCTTGAAAAGGAGGAACTAACCTAATATTTCTACTGACATCAAAAGCTCTATTTCCTTGTAAACCCCTAAAAGTTGGATTACTTGAACCGTCTTGAGAAGCTAGCTCTAATTCTTTCATTCTAAGTTCTGTTTCAGCTTGAAATTTTTGCTTCTCTAGCTCTAACATCTTATCTCTCTCTTTTTCTTTTAATTCTTTCTCAATTTCTTTTTCTCTTAACTCTCTTTCTTTGTCTATTTCTTTTTCTCTTAACTCCTTTTCTATTTCTCTTTCTCTCATTTCTTTCTCTATTTGCTTCATTTTCATTTCATGTTCAAGTTCCATTTGTCTAATTTTGATTTCTGAAATGACTGTTTCCTCTATACTATCTAATGCACTAGAGTCAAATTTGCCATTGTTAACAAAATATCTTATTATTACATTCCTAATTTCAGCTTTCCTCAAATTAGTTTTGATAGTAAGGCCTAAATGTTTAAGTTAGATTTCACAATATAAATATCGATCCCGGACGAGCCCCTTATTTCTGTTATATGAACGAATAACAGAAATGAGAAACCAGCAGCTAAATTCAAAACACAATTTAATTATATATACAATATTATACAGAGATGGTTTACAATATCTAAAGTAATTGGTGGTGGTACAAGAGTAGTACGATGATTTAAAGTGTTACTTATCTGTATGCGAATGTCCTGGTATAATCCTTGATCCTTCCAGGTTTCAAATTAACAAAAATAAAAAATCCACGAGGAAAATGAATGTCCACAGATGATTTGTAAAGTTCCAGGCAATATGAATAAATCCACACAAAGTGTTGTAATAATCCACAGATAAAGTCACACTAGCTCTCCCAATAGAATCTTATATGGCGCTGTACAATTCTTGATATGTCTAATTACAGGTCTCATTACAGTTCTGATTAGCTTTGGACAGTTGGAGTATATATAGCTAAACCCTAGTTCAAGAATATTGGAGAACCTTCTACTTCTAGAAATATCTAACAAAAAACAGTAAACAAATAAACACACAGAACTTTCTGGAAATAGATCATTCTAGATCTCTACTTATAATCAACATGTTTACAAACACATCTGTTTATACATGATAATATTCTAGAAAGTTCTATAACCTAAATTAATGATATGACCTTTATAGAATGTATTGATAATAAAGCTATAGGAGTTATCTCCCTTATCTCATAACTACATGTATTTAGTGTCATACATAACAATAGTAGTAAATTGAATTAGATGATAGATCATTTGAACCTTGTATACATTACATGATAAATTAACTAGAAAGTAAGACAGGTGTGAAAATAGGCCGTTCTCAAAAATAAGCCTGGCCCGCTTTCACAAAACTTCTCAAAGTGAGATTTATCTCAGCTTGAGATTTGAGCTCAAGATCGATTTCAAAACTGAGTTTTTTTCTCAAATTGGCTTTCACAAAGTACTTACTCAGAAAATTTCATCTTAACTTTGAGATTTTTACTCAAATATTTAAGATAGCCCTAGTGCGGTCTCAAATATGAAATGACTACGCTTCGTCGACAATGTCTCAGCGAGTTAAATAAAATTTTATGAAACAGTGATTCGACACAAACTCCATGAGGGATAAAAAACGACACGGTAAATTAGAAGTTTAGAATATATTAAAAAACATTTTCAATCCGATAAATTTGAGAAAATCTCAAGTGAGAAAAATCTCATGGATTTGAAATTGAGATAAATCTCAGTGTGAGAAGTTTTGTGCAAAAGGGGCCTGGGATTTCCTACAAAAAAACCAACAAAAATAACATAAGCAAAAAAAAAAAAAACAAAAAAAAAAACAAAAAAACCCAAAAGAACATACGCCGCAGCTTATCTATCTGTAAGATATTTCACTTCTAATGAATCATTATCAATCTAGGACACTTTTATTACTTGCCTTAATCAGTTGTTCATCGAGGCCTATTTAATGTCATTGATTTTAAATTTGCTTTTTGTCATAATAAAGGGAAATTCACTAAGGTTGCAGGATTTCAAGAGCGTGAACATGTCTCGGTATGCATAGCTAGTTCCAAGTCATATTCATGCTTTCTTTCATTTTGATCATCTTCATTTATCTTCATTTATTTCTTTGCACAAATATATATATCGTATGAATAGATAACAACATAGAGGACAGCAAGGATGAAGACAAAACTATCGAAGAGAAAGAAGAAAACGAAGAAAATGAAAAAGATAATGATCAGTCGATGGAACAAATTTTGGACCAAAGCTTGGGGCAAAACAATGATACAGAACAATTGGATGAAGATGACTTTGCTCCACCATGTATTCTTAATACCACTAGAGACGCTTGCCTTCAGACAAACGTGTCAAGTTCACGATCAGAACCGATAGAGCTGAACGGTTCTGGCGGAGTTCACATCTACATCTCTCAAGATGATCAGATTCCACCACATCTAGGTAAGGGAGACGCTTCGTTACCACATCTAGGCAAAGAAGGCGCTTTGTTTCTATGGCTATATTACTAGTATTGAATTTGAAACAATTCGCAGCTATATACGAACATACGCCAGAGTCTAGTTGGAATAGAAAATAATTTTCACGATGCATGCTCCTTTTATTTTAATAAAAATCAATACTATCAACTAGTAACTTGTTATGATGGCATGGATACATCGCTTCATTATTGTTTTTGTGATTGCTTCACTATTAGCATGTAACCATTTTAGCTACCATACAATCATTAAAGTTGTGCCAGTTCATTTCCATCATCCACCATTCATGAATTGCATTACCTGTAATTGATTCACTCACCTGTGATGAATTGTTTACATGTTTGTTTAGTTTGACGCTTTTGATTTGTGTGGTGTTGCATATTTCGACGTCATTGCAGTGTGAGCATTACATTATGAGTTAAATGCCGTTTACTTTCATACTAGAATCATTTATACTTACACTTACTTTATATGGAATATCGGCATTATTCATTTTTACATGTCTTTAAAGCTAACGAAACGTACAAATTTAACTATCTATGCAGTTAATCACACATGTGTACACTACAATTGTTAATAGCATTTCTCAATAAAGGAAATGAGATTTAAATTTTGACAGAAATATAAGGGAAGGTATAATGACCACAAACCAATATTTTCTTGCAAAGCATATTAAAATAGAACAGTTTAGCACTTGTGATCTATAAAACGGCAAAAATGATCAATTAGCTGCATACAGAAATGTCACGTAATACTGCAAAGTAGCTCCACTAACAAACTGCACACAGCACTTTTGCATTTGACGACCCCCCCCCCCCCCCCCCAGACGCAATGGTTAGTCCACGGAATAATTATATGAAGTGATGCCCGAGGAATTTCATTTTCAGAAAATGAGGCACTACAAATACCTATTTCACATGTTTATGCCTTCTAGGAAGCAAAGGAAAAAGAAGCTTGAAGGCCCGCTGTTGCGTTCTCTGAAAATTCGTCTATGCATTTGAGCATGTAAACTATATAATTATCAAGTAAATAACTCTGCAGCTTCATATTCTGATATATTTCAGTAAAAATTTATATATTATTGTTTGTACTTCTAACTACATAATATAAGTAATTATAGTTTCGAATCTCTAAATTCGTAACTTCTAATATTCTAACAAAATTATATTTATATGTTCTATGCTACTTTGTAGATTGTTATTAATATACTATTACGCAGCACGATACTTATTTGCCTATTTATTATGTAATCAAACGTATTAACACTGCTTCATTATTTAGTCAACTTAGATCGGTCCCTAGGGAGGGACAGTGGCGTACAGACTCTAGGAAACGACAGCGGATTGCAATTTGCACCAGGTAATGATAATATATGTGGTCATGGTAATATACACCAGCAATGCAGTTACGGTGGTAATACATTACAAAGAATGTCACATTCACTTTACGACGCAATACATCTTCCCCTATGTGATGGTATTCATGAAAATACGAACTTTCAAGAATAAGTGATTCATGAACTTATTAAATTAATAGAAATGAAGTGCATTGTTCATTTTTAAACACAAACGCAAATCTTCCCCGTGCAATTCAAATACATTAGTAACATTACATAAGTTCTTGTCCTTCAAAGAGTTTTTTTTCAAATATATTGCTAAAACATACATTTACTAACCATGAAATGTCAAACGTATCGGGAAGCAAATGAAAATTTGATTGCATTTGTAGGGAAATAAATACCTTTTACCTCTCACAAGTTTCAGCATATTGAATCAGTATTAATTTTGGTCTTTTTTTTACCAGCCGGCTAGCCTTTCAATAACATTAATACATTGCTTTACCACTCAGAAGCCTTTTCCTAGCCGATTATTTTAACATATTATCTGACCCCTCAGAAACTTCCACTCCCCGGGAGCCGCTGGACCGAGTGACCAGCACACCAAAGAAAGGTAACTCCTTCATCCAGAGCGTTCCAACTAGGATATCCGTGCCGAGTATGTACAGCTCGATCAACAATGACGACGAGGATGAGAGAAATCCAGAAGAGGATGACGCCGAGCAGAGTTTTAGGGCGGCGGAGGACGCTCTAAAGGAATTGGAGTTAGAGGAGAACATGACTAAAGGTAGTTGTTCTTATTCTTAAATAATGACATTCCTCTTTGTCCTTTATTTCGCTTTCCTTTCTTTAATAAATATGAAATTATGAGAAGTTATTGTTTTACTTTTCTCTTCTGCGTAAGATTTAAATGTAATAAGTGCAGGTATGTCAATGGAGGATGAACAAGTTCTGATTTATAAAGTGTCTTTTCTGTATTGATATACTTCTTTAATACGACGATCATAATAAAGATTGAAATTTATATTGGGTTAATTGTAAAATATTAATCTTTGTCCGAATTATATTGTTCTAAAATCATTGCTGTAACTATCTTACAGTGAAGAGTATGGTGAGAGAGAATATGAGATCTGCCAGTAGACTGACGGAGACGGAAACCCTACAGGAAGCCATTAACGACTTCAAACGTATGAAGTTACCAGAAGAGGGAGGCGACCTCTCGTTTGCTGAGGATCAACTTGAGATCATGACATGTGCAAAAGAAGGTAAGGCTAAATAAAAAGAAATATTCATAGTACTTCTGGTAAAAAGACCCATTAGACTCAATTTTCTTCATAAACGTAGATAGATTCGTATATATTGAAACACATGGACACGGATTATAAAACAGTGCTATTTAAGCGGCATATCAATATATCTAAGCTCATATTAAGTGGGTCCCACTCTGTAACTAGGATAATGAGGACTTAGGACATCAAGCCTTCCAGTTTTCATACACCATGCACTTGCGGTTGTATAGTATACATGAAATAAACCAGTATGCTTATATTCCTTTTAAGTATAACAGAAGAGGAGAAAATGTAGCGGCCAGACCGGGATTCGAACCCGGGACACTCTGAACACTAGCCGAGTGCTCTACCGACTAAGCTACCTGGTCACCGATGATCGACCAAGTCCAATCCCGCTACACTCCTACCTCTTTTCTCGAAGTCTTCGCCCTCGAAGACATACGAGACCCTTCCAAACACCACCACTGTGGGTTATTTAGTTGGGCGTCAATTATGTAACAGGAGAGGAGAAAATGTAGCGGCCAGACCGGTATTCGAATCCGGGACCCTCCGAACACTAGCCGAGTGCTCTACTGACTGAGCTACCTGGTCAATCCCGATACACAAGTAATAAAAATAGTTTTACTGAAAAAAAATGAATATATTTGTAGATGCCTTTACTTTGTTGACTATCACGAATGAAATGTATACTTTGAAGTAGACTGGTTCTATAAATCAACATAAAACAAACTTTTTTTTTATCACAGCATACAAACGCCATCGGTCTTGGCGATCTAGAACGATGGACGTATTCAAACATTACTGGAAAGTAATGAAAGACAAATCAGCACGTGTGGACGAGACTCTGAATGACGACATCGATCACGAGATACAACGACTACGTCACATCAACACTATGTGTAGGAAAATGGCGAAGGCAGCAAAAAACATCGGACGCAATTGGGAAGCTCTGATTGAAAGCGAGCAAAGCTTCAACGAGATCCTGAACGAACAGCCGGAAGTAAACAAAAGCCTTGGAGAGGATCTTGGAAACACAACTTTACTACAACACGAAATGATTGGTGTTGAAACTGAAATGAAAAGTACGTGCTTTAATTTGATTTTCTTTTATGTAAACGTTCATACACCATTTTTTTCATTCATATATACATATAGTTTGATTTGCCTTCCGAACGATCATTGAAAGCAATTTGACTACAATTCTTACTCTACTGAGTTTTAAATTATATCATAATTCCCTTGCAAAACGTATTTGATAACATGTTAAAGTTTTATGTATGTAGTCTCTCTTACACGTATTTACTATTTTTGTTCTTTCTGAAAAGGTGCTTTTGACGATCTCGCAGGATCGCTGGACCAAATGTGTGCCTCTATGATAGGTAAAGCGGAAATATCAGCGAGGGAACTAGAGGCAGCAAGGTATCAAAAATATTTCATTTTTCTCCTGGTAGCTCTCTCAAAAAGCTACAATTGTGTTATTCCTAGTGAAAATGATTACATGCATGATGAATTAACTCGGGAAATCGTTATAGTCAGGAAAGTAAAACTTTTATTATGTTTTCTTCTTTCTGTACATTTCTTGTGAACGTTAATAAAAAGGGCAAATGACATTCTGTCACTTTTTATAGTCTAAACAATTCTCACTTGCATGAATGAACAAAAGTAAATAACTTGTAGGATGGACATGGAACGAGAAACGTTACTGATGGCGCGATCTGAGCGTGAAAGAGCAAGATCTCGTTCACCTGGAAGGAATTCGAGATCGACCTCAATTTCGCCATCACGTGCCGGAAGTACCAGACCACGTGCCAAGGAACTTGCCATTAAAGCATCATTCTATGCCCTGCGAACCAACATTCTTGGGGAAATCCGCAAAGGAAACGAAGCCGTGGTAAGTAAATATGAACTATTACGCATTTGCATATCACAAAGTTGTCTGCCCTTACGTGTAGGTATTGATTATAACATCATTTGTTTGCGAACGAAAGCCGTACTTTTCGGAGAAAAAAGACGTGACTTTTGCTCACAAAATAAATGACATAACAAACGATATCTACCCGTGAGGGAGCTAACTCTTTAATATGCGAAGACGGAATAAGCTACGTTAAGAACATCTTCGAAAACACCATTTCAAAAACGTCAAAGTAAAAAATACGATAACCGAATATGTCTTAATTACCACAACACTACAAATGCAGATCTGTAAATTAAGATTGTCTTGTAAATTATGATAGAAAATAGTTTTTACTATTTCACTAATTTTATCTGAAAATTAAAAGCAATAAATGTGTACTTGATATTTTGGAAGATCTATATTATTATCATAAACACCTTTTTTCTCAGTAACTCTTGATAACGTGCATATCAACAATTCCAAGAAAAAGTCAATTCGAGGACATTTCCAAGAACTGTTCAGTCGATGATAAAACATAAAGAAGCAATTAAGGCTTAGTGATGTTTAATGTTAAAACTCTGCATTACGCTGTATGCCCAGGGCAAACTGTAAATGAGTAATAATAGAAATAGGTCGATGTTATTTTTCAATTTCAACAAAATTTTATTTCAATTACTTTAGTAAAGTAAAATGCAAACGTATTAAACAAAAAGTAACGCGTACGTAAGTTTTCTCCCTAAATTTTAAATAGAATTAGTAATAAAATGGCTTCTTGGAGCTCCCGTTGAATTTTCTGATTATGACGAATGTCCTATTATTTCAGGAGGAAGAGATTCGCCAGAAGCTTGCTGAACTACAGAGACACATGGCGGAGTTTCAAGGAGGCAACAATTCATCCCGGAATGACTCCCTTAACGAGATGTTCTCTTCGTGGTCCGCAAAGTTAGAGTAGACTAATCAATCTATATATCATCAAGTGTGAGAGATCGTCTTATCGGTGCAACAAGTGAACTTGGAGAACAAAATGACAAACTATATTATATTTACAGTGCAAAATCCGTCCATAAATAACAGTTTAATTTTCTTTGGGGTGACATAGCAGAATATTCTTATAAATAATTGTGTAAAGTAACACCGTCGTTTCAAAATCACTACTACTAGTACTACAACAAACTTGCGTGTTAGTCCGAATTATTCTACATTCGGTGGTTTGTTTCTATGATCCTTGAGTCGACGAATGGGTCCTCGTATGAAAATATAATAGAATGGCAGAATAATCCAAACTAACCTTGCAAATTTGTCATATATGTAAACAAAAAGGAAACAGAAAACAATTGTTTTGTTTGTAAAAAAACCTAGAAATCGATAACAGGTGTTTTGAAATAAACAACTAGAAATCGATAACAGGTGTTTTGTAATAAACAACTAAAAATCGATAACAGGTGTCTTGTAATAAACAACTAGAAATCGATAACAGGTGTTTTAACAGGTGTTTTGTAATAAACAACTAGAAATCGATAACAGATGTTTTATAATAAACAACTAGAAATCGACATTAGGTGTTTTGTAATTAACAACTAGAAATCGATAACAGTTGTTTTGTAATAAACAACTAGAAATCGAAAACAGGTGTTTTGTAATAAACAACTAGAAATCGATAATAAGTGTGTTATTTGTATTCAAAATTTCTCGTCACGCTTGATTTAATTGTATAGTCGGATTCATTATTAATATACATCATCGGTGCAGCTATAAGTCAACGTTTAATTAGATCTCATAATACTAAACTTTTTGTTTTAGATGTCATATTGCTCATAATGATAATTAATATAATTATGGAAGATTGTGTTTAACACTAAGGTATACTTCTAAATTAAGATAATTAAATACGCATTTCATGGAAAACTTTATCTCATTATTCCCTGTCATAAAACCCTTGAATAGATAGTGATTTATTTGTTAAAATAAATCCTCAGTTTAATATATTTATGCTCAGATGCAAACCATTAGATATGCGAAGTGCTATTTTTTATATTTAATAGGAATATATTACTTAGTCCATTCATTACAATTGTTGTTTTTCAGGGTGTCATTTATACAATACTATTTCTTGGAATTTGCATAAACTGTGAATATACCAGTAATAGCGAGATACGTATACTTTTTATATGTATTTTCCTTTTCTTTTTTAGAAACACACATTTACTAAAACGTTAACTTCTTTTGGACTCATTTTATGCATGTGTTATACTGCGAAATTATTTTGGCGGTTTTTGTTTGCATATAATCTCCAATATCTCCAGGAAATATTTTACAGTGCTGTGATAGACGTAGATCCACAATTAATGACGTCGTTTGTGTGTCGATGACGTAGTTTGTGTGTCGACACTAACCGATATTATTGTCTGTGATAATGTGTTAACTTTACACACAGTTGTTGTTGTTTATCGTTTTGTTTTTATTGTTGAAGAATGGTTTAGTGACTTTGTTATATTCACATAAATCAGTTTATTATAGCGTGATTTTGATAAGGAAAATGTAATGTGATAATAAAGTGTATCCACTATTTATACTGCGTAAATTAATGTAGTTCCATGCTAATATTTATGGCTAGTGAGCGACCTTGTCTCGCTTTTGTTCTTCTTCTCTTCAACACATTCATGCATTGTTGTTTACTGTGAGTAGTAAGCGGAAGTATAGTGGCGACATCTTTAAAAGGACATTAACTAAGAATTTAAACATTATTGAAATATGTTGTAGTTTAAACAACAAAATATGGGTTGATGTTAATGCTTAACAAGATATGATGTATATAGAACAAGGCAACTGGCTAATACAGTGTCACTACGATATGGTAGCATCGGGTGTGCTCAATATCAGTGATGAGGCCCTACTTAGCAGCCAATACTTACCTCAATCACAACGAGACACATTATTATTCATAATTTTAAAAGAACTCAATATAAAGGTATAGACGTTATCCCACCTCGGCCACTTCGATATATCAGAATTAGCTCATCCATCTTGTTATGTCAGTACTAATGATTGAAAAGATGGGAAGTAACGTTGATAAATGCTATCGACAATTCGATATCGATTTGAAATGCGAATCATTAAAAAGGTTACATGAGAATAGACCCAGTTTAAGCAGAAGGGAAAGCGTTATCTGTTTAGTCATATTCACCCGCAATACAGATCTAGGTCACGGCGAAGCCTGTAATACAGATATAGGTCATGGCGACACCCGCCATACAGATATAGGTCACGGCGACACCTGCGATACATATATAGGTGAACTCTATTCTCGATACACCGGGGGTTGATATTACTGCTATTGTATCAATCTCTGCACCATGTCGTATGAGGAGGAGAAACACAAAGCGCGGGCATACAAGATCACAGACGAGCAAGGATACAAACTAAGGGTACATATAACGACAGTGATAGTAGCCTCTAGAGTATAGCGGACGGGTCAAATTGGGATCAAGACACGTCTTAATGAGAAATGGGTAACGACTACGAAGCAGAAGAGATGATGTGGAACTCATATATAAAGTCATTTATGCTTGCTCCACATAAGACTCAAAGACAATATAAATTTAAATGGCCATCTTATAAAGATGACAATTTATTATAAAGAACCATATTATTATATTCTTCAAAATTTATCATGTGGAAATACAACTTTTGCACAATATATCACAACAGTTTACATCCTGTGGTGGGGATTCCACAGAATTACGCCGCCAATATGCATATAGAAATTAAAATAACAAAATTCTACAGAATAAAACACTCTGGTAAATACATCAAGATATACTTATTATGCCATAAACAAAAAGATAGCAAAAATTGGGTGGATTGAGGGTGGGCTTAAAATTGTCTATGAAAACACCCCCTGCTCTAGATGGAGTGTATATTTAGTATCAGAAGGATCATCCAAAATTTGGGACAGTTCCACGAACTCCCCATTCCAAATTTTCTGTCGCAATTTTGGCGAGACTTTTTGATAAAGAGGTCGACAGGACAGTTGTGGTGGTTTGACTGGTGGATATGTCTCAGATCTAGATAAATTTATTGCATCAGAATGTGTATGTATTAAATTCAAGGCACCTGTCTCCCTAATCATGACACTGTCTCTGTTTGTCTGAAGTGGTTCTGTTTCCTGAGCTTCAAAACCTGCAGCAGCAGTTGAGGAAGGAATGACAGGTATAGAGCTAGCTGTACTGTCAGAGTCGGCAGGTGCAGTTTTTAGTCTTAGTTCCTGTAAGACAGCAGCAGTAACATCCTTTGTAATTTGCTGAGTCACAGCAGCCAGATTGGATGTAGGGATTTCTTCAACTGATACAGCTGCAGCTGGTGCTTTCCTCTTTCTGGGTATTCTTTTAGAGGCCATGTTTGCTGACTGAAATTAAATGTAAATTAACTTATAAACCAAGTTCTATAGTAATACAATGAGAAAAGAGGTACCTCAACATGAATATATATCTGGCATAAAATTCAACAGTTGAACTACCAACAAATCTGTCTTGATGACATAAGTATCCTTTGGAAACATTTTTTTAAACAAAATATAACAAACATAGACATGAAACTTGTGAATATAACAGGGTTATATATATCATTATGTAGTCTAAGGGAGACAACCATAAGAAATGAAGTAGACTAATATAAGGGAGGCAACCACGATAAATGAAACAAGCTAAGGGAGACAACTGTAATAATTGAAACAAGCTAGGGGAGACAACCAGACACTCCACATATTATGTGAAGTTTTTTTTTGTTTTTGTTTTTTTTTGTTATCATAATAGGACTGAAGCCCATATAAACAGATTATTCCAATCGACTGATTAATAATTAAGCAACACTGAAATCAAACACACATATAAAGGTTATTAGAGCTAAATGTTTGAAAATCAGATGGGGCTAAAACCCTATACATAGGTTCCCCTAACAGCTTACAACTGAATTTCGATATCACATGGGGCTAAAAACCTATACATAGTACATAGGTTCCCCTAACAGCTTACAGCTGAATTTTAATATCACATGGGGCTAAAAACCTATACATAGGTTCCCCTAACAGCTTACAGCTGAATTTCAATATCACATATGCATGGGGCTAAAGACCTATACATATAGGTTCCCCTAACAGCTTATAGCTTAATTTTAATACCACATGTGGCTAAAAACCTATAAATAGGTTCCCCTAATAGCTTATAGCTTAATTTTAATATCACATGAAGCTAAAGCTTATAGCTGAATTTCAATATCATATGAGGCTAAAACCTATAAATATGTTCCCCTAACAGCTTACAGCTGAATTTCAATATCACATGGGGCTAAAAACCTATACATAGGTTCCCCTAGCAGCTTACAGCTGAATTTTAATATCACATATGCATGGGGCTAAAAACCTATACATAGGTTCCCCTAACAGCTTACAGCTGAATTTTAATATCACACGGGGCTAAAATTCTACACAGGTTCCCCTAACAGCTTACAGCTGGGCAAATGCGTGTTTGAGGGCAAGACGAACACTCCTGTAAAATTTCCTCGTGCCGTCGGTGTTAAGGTGACAATTGCCTGGTAAAAATAACTGTTTAGGACTATCATGCAACCGTCTGTGACCCCAAAACTCAAGACCTTCTTGCTGAGGAACCTGCACCCGTAAAAATGCATTGGCTTCCGTCCGTCGATAAGCGTACACACTCGGGGATATTCCCCGGGCTTAGGTTGCTTAAAAATGTCGCACACAAAAACCAACACAACTCCAAATCGACGACGGAGCCAACATGCAAAATCCAATATATCGCTAGCCACATCAGATGATGAACGACGTTCGGAACATAAGTCATTGCCAATTGTCTAATCGTGAAGTCAAATCCCGACATGCCCGTAATTTTAGAATGGTACCTCCTGGGTACCCAAACATCTTTACAACGCACTGTTCTAAATCGAATGAAGGAGAAAGTGTCGGGTCCCTGTGAGTGTCTTTATGCAGACGCCTAATAAAACTGTGTCCAATAATATAACAGCGGGGCGGGGATAATAGCACTTATGGCAATAAACCATATAGTGCGGTTATCGGAGGGCACCTGTTGATTTGGTAACGTGATACCTAAAAAAGTTATGTCAGAATTGCTGACGAGTTATTCCCCCTTTTTAAATGAAGACAACTTGGTACAATGACAGCTTTGATAGAGGTTAAGTTTATGTGAAAAAATAATTGGTTTGAACACTCAATTTCTTCAAAAATTTCGATGCATTTCTTTTGTTTGATATCTAATGTATGTTTTAATCTGATTTTGGATTGATTTCTCAAATACATTCTGTTAGATGGGAATGGATTTATTTCCGTCATTGACTTCATAATCCGGCATGGCGCCGGCGTGATCGATAGTTTGGCAAAGTATTAAAAGTAAAGTCATACTTACTTTGTTGCCGAGATCGCACATACATTTGTAAATGTAGGCTAGCATGAATGTGATCGATCATTTAAATATTAAACAATTAATTGTAACAGTTAAACACTTCCTTGGAGACGATTGCGATCGTATTGATTAACTTTACCCATTCGGGGCGAGATTCCCTGTTGGGTCGAGTTTACCTAGCGGTCATGACCTATGTATTTCGGTCAAGTCGATCGGCGTACCAATGTGAACCGTTTGCGTTTCTGTACATGTACAATATTGTTATGGTTAAATTGAACAGTACTTGTAAATTTTTGTTTTGAAATGTGAGATGTTTTTGATTTCACAATTATAAACAAAGCAGTATTTTAGTAATGGTATACCATATACATTATTTGTTATGATTATTAAAATATTATAAAGGTGTTCTAATTACACATTTTGTTTTTTATTCATGCATGAATGCATCCGTGGCGAGACTCCTATAGAGACGGAAGAGGACAGGACCAGCAACAGTGCCTGCAGAAGTTGAGTCGGTGACGTCGACAGTTGGGCCTAGTCATGGGACGATTTCAGGACCTCTTGCAATTGGGAGTGGAACTTACCATTATATGCCACCTGAGCTACCGGTAGCAGCAACACCTCGTGTATTACAAGACCTGGGTACGTACTTTGGTGTAATGCCAACCCCTATTGCAAGTGTTAATGATATGTTAGGCTTGTATGTATCTGTTTCAGTGAAGCATAAGATTACAAATGGAAAGTATGTTGTACTTTCACAATTGTTGTCTAACTCAATGAGAGATTCACATCGGGCTCATAGGATATCTCTAGTTGATGGGGGCTTCTTATTAAACCAAAAAATCAATATCCTAAGATTTTTGACATCAGTAAATGGACAGATGCATTCATTATATATAATATATCAGCATTTATACAGCAATGCACCCAGAACAGTTGCATGGGTTGTTAAAATACATGCAGGTTGTTTGCCTTGGGGCTCAGAGATGTGGTGGCATGGACTGGATTAAATATGACGAGCAATATAGGTTATGAAAAGCTCTTAATTCCCAAGGGGTATGGGACATTATTGACAATGAATTATACCTGTTATATATGCAGCCACAGCGGGTCCCCCTACCTCAGTCAAAAAATCAAAATTCTAACACCCTAAAATGTTTCGACTACAATTATAAAGGAAATTGTACACGCCCAAACTGTAGCTACTATCACATATGTATTACGTGTAGTGGGGGGCATGCTAGTATGAATTGTGTTAAAATGAATACCGACAACTCATATTCTTTCCGAAAAACAAACAACAATACAAAACAGCAAAGACAGGTGGGAAACAAGCAAGAATCACAAACAGGTGTGGAAAGACACAAATAAAAATCACAGCTCTTAGCTACTGGATGGCTAAGTACCCACAGGTAGCAGTAGGGACACAGCTTCTCGGGGGATATTTAAACTGGTTTTAGAATTCAATATCTAGGCTCAAGGATCCCGAGAGAATCCAGAAAATTGAAAATGGCCTCCATATATCTAACACACACAGACATATCAGAAAATATTGCAGGAAGTAGAATTAGGTAGAGAAGTAGGCTCTCTTTGAAGAAAAATCAATGGCACAGTGGATATAGAGTCCCCTAGGTTTAGTTCCCAAAAAGATGCAAAATGGAGGTTAATTACTCACCTTTCATGTACTTCAGGTAAAAGTTTAAATAGTAATATTGATCCTGATACAGTTTCTGTTAAATTCTCGTCATTTGATAAAGTTGTTAAAATTATAGCAGTTGGGAAACGGGACTTTGTTAAGGAAAATTGATATTAAATCTGCATTCCGTCCTCCCAATCCATTCGGCAGATTTTCCGATACTAGGATTTAAGTTTCAAGATAAGTTTTTCTTTGATAAGTGTTTACCCATGGGGTGCTCAATTTCATTTAACTGAATGAGTAGTTAAGGAGATGGCAGTGAGCAAAGTCTAGATCAAGATTTGGACGATTTTATATTTGCTGGAAAAGAAAAATGTGATACATGTGCTAGGCTCATGTCTTCTTTCGAGAAACATGCAATGAAATGTGTATACTTATAGCTGAGGATAAATCAGAAGGACTAACTACAGTTTTTGTGTTTTTGGGGGGGTCTTGAAATTGACACTATTAAAATGGTAGTCAGGGTACCTTCGGAGAAAGTGGTATCTCTCTGTTACTTTGAGGAGAGTTCTTGGCGCATTAATGTGGATTTAGGTCTGTGTACAGGTAGTGCAGGGAATTGTGAATTAGTTTGTAGTTCCTGTTGGGGAAGTAATTGGATAGTTTTCAGGTGTCCAAGTGATTGGCAGGGAAAATCCATCATGAGAGACATAACTTTCTTAGAATTGGTGCCAATAATTTTTGGCAGTCCAAGTTTGGTCTTATGAGTTCAGGTTTAAGAATTTTTTTTTTTTTTTTTTTTTTTTTTGTGTAGACAATATTAGCTTAGTAGCTATAGTTTACTATACAGAATAACAAAACACCAAAGATACATCAAGTAATGCGATATATTGCATATATATGTCTGTTAAAGGTTATTCGCACTCTACAGTTTAAGCTTTTATTGGTTTGAGTTTTAATTGCAAGCTAGGTGGTCATGATGATCTTACTCAACAATTTATTGTTAAAAAACTGTCGGAGGGAATTAAGAAAGAAAGTGATGAAGATAGTGACACTAGATTACCTATAACAGTAGACTTTTTGGCTAGCATTATTAAGGTATTTCCCAATTCCCAGTAATGAGTATTTGTAGCTCTCAGTATATTCATTAGCATTTTATTTCCCCGGTAGGTGAAATCACAGTGAATAGTAAACACATGCCTTTCAGGGTTATAACATTTTTGGAAGTGTCACTTCAAGAAAATGCTGCCATAATACACCTATCTTCTTCAAAAACTGAAACTGAGCTACAAATTGATGATGCCATTTATTGTCCAGTCGGTAATCTTCGCAGATATATGGCAGTTCGACATAGGGTTCAGGCTCCATTACTATGTCATTTTGGTGGTAGAGACTTGACAATATATCAATTTTCTAGTGTCCTTACAAAAGCATTCAACAGTAGGTACTGCAAAGCACATTCCTTCAGAAATAGTGCAACCACAGTTTGGCTGTGAACGTGCTACCTTTGGTGCACGTTCCTTTGGCAGATTTCGCGGTCCATATTAATGATTTATATTGATTGATTGACATCATATTGATTATATATGCTGTTTATATTGACGTGAATCAGTTGATATCTGTTTCCCAGTATCACTGATCACTATTGACATCTGATTTATTGATTGATTGAATTTATTGTTTAATTGATTGAGGATGGTTTCCCAGAATCAATTAATTTATTTGATTGATGGCTTGCCATTATGGTCTATTGATGGACCGGCGGCCATCTTAATTGGTGGATTACTGTTTCCCAGAATCTATCAATTAATTTGTGTTGCAATTTTGATTGAATTTGTTTGATGGCGTGCCATTATGGTCTATTGATGGACCGTGCCGCCATATATATATATTCATTAAAGCTGTGACCATAAATCCAAAATTGAAATTCTTTGTTGTCTGTGCATCTAATGATAATAGCACTTATGGCAATAAACCATATAGTGCGGTTATCGGAGGGCACCTGTTGATTTGGTAGCTTGATTCCTAAAAAAGTTATGTCAGAATTGCTGACGAGTTATTCCCCCTTTTTAAATGAAGACAACTTGGTACAATGACAGCTTTGATAGAGGCTAAGTTTAGGTGAAAAAATAATTGGTTTGAACACTCAATTTCTTCACCCTCCCTAAAATCCCTCCCATTGTTGGTTTTTGTTTCTGCTGTTGTTTTCTTTTTTGTGTTTCAGCCATGGTAGTAGAAGACAGGATCGTCACGGCTCCTGGACATCGCCCATGGTTCTACTGTTTTTATCAAAAGACTACTCCACAACTCATTGGACTTTGTGTTAGTGACAGAATTTTCCGTGCAGTTTCTGGTGTTGCAGATTTCGCGGTACATATTAATGATTTATATTGATTGATTGACATCATATTGATTATATATGCTGTTTATATTGACGTGATTCAGTTGATATCTGTTTCCCTGTATCACTGATCACTATTGACATCTGATTTATTGATTGATTGAATTTATTGTTTAATTGATTGAGGATGGTTTCCCAGAATCAATCAATTTATTTGATTGATGGCTTGCCATTATGGTCTATTGATGGACCGGCGACCATCTTAATTGGTGGATCACTGATTCCCAGAATCTATCAATTAATTTGTGTTGCAATTTTGATTGAATTTGTTTGATGGCGTGCCATTATGGTCTATTGATGGACCGTGCCGCCATATGTATATATTCATTATAGCTGCGACCATAAATCCAAAATTGAAATTCTTTGTTGTCTGTGCATCTAATGATAACGTCATATCAAAGCTGTACAGTTCATAGTTAAACAATAAGAATTGTATACTTAGTTTCAACTTGGTGAATCGTTGTCTAAGCTGAAGCTCCAATGTCCGCTCCAAACTTCACCCTATGGGCGATCATCCAGGTTTTCCATGGAAAGAATTCACCAATACAATACAGAATCTTCTTAAAATTGTCTATGAAATCGCCAAGTTTAAATTAAATGATGCACAAAGCTGCGGGACAAAATGGCGCTGCTGAAAATTTTTTTCTCGCATAGACTGGCTAAAAGTAACCAGCCAATCAGAGAGCAGCTAGACTGGCTACTGAAGGGGCCCCCAACAGGATATGGAGGCCCCATAAACGGGTACAGGAAAAATAAATAAAATTATAAAAATGTTGGTACAAAATACATATACATATATGCATACATACACAAACAACACAATTTACATATATGAATGTAGAAAGCTCAAGCAAGTCAGTCTATATAATTATATTGAATGTCAGTTACATTGTAGTACACAGATTCGAGTCTATGATTTCTTGCAAAGCGATAAGTATTCACAGATAAAATGGAATCCATGGAAACACATAAGCAACGTCTGCTGTGTATGGCAAGTCTTTTGCACTGTTGCGTGTGTCAAATTTTGATCCGTAATTAACAATGTAATGAGAGACACAGAATCCAATATTCAGTCCAAGAATGTCTCACTGAAACTGTGTCCCTATGTTTCTACACGCATATCCTGTTAGCAGTACATAGTAATGGAGACAGGTGCCTTTCAGAAATCATGGAATAAAAATTTCAAATCCAAACAAAATTAAGATAACAATAATTGTTATACTTGATACATCTATAATAATTAAATCATGTTTAATATATAATTCAAACCTTACAAAATATAACCTATCATAGCTGAGACCGGCTCAAGCAGGCCACTGCAAACAGGTTAAGTAATTTAGACATGAAAAAATAAAATAATAGAAAAAAGATACAAACTTTAAACATTAAATGGTGTACGTACATGTAGGGAACCTATCAAAAAGCTAGGACCAGCTCAAGCAGGCCAAGCAGACAGGCAAAGCAAAGCTGAATTTCGACATTAAGTACACAAATAAAAAGAAATCTCAAAAAAATTCACACATTAGCAAAATAGTGAAAATTGCTATGACAAGCATATTGAAAGAAAACCGGCTAGTGCACGTTTATCATAACATGTACCAAAACAGTTTAAGCAACAGTGTTAGCTCTAACATATTTTCTAAATGCTGAAGATTTCCAGCGCCCCATGGCACATATCTTAGCATCTGAATACCCTTGTTCTGCAGCTAAGGAAGCTGCCCCAATTCTAAAGCTATGTCCTTTATAGCGAGAGCTATCAAGTTTACAAAATTTCAAACAAGCATGCAGCTGAGTATCGAACTGGGATCGAGTGACCGGAGAATTATCACTATTGACAAGTAATGGACCTGAACCATTTCCCCTAACTTTAAGGTACTCTTCTAAACTCTGTGATGCAGATATACGAGTAGGACCATGACCAAACATAATTCTATGTCTAGAACAATTGGTATTATGTTTGAAACGTTGAAACGTAACATGAACTTCCTTATGGGATTTATCTCCTTCAACTGCAATATCAGAAAGCTGCAGGTTGTTTTCTGGTGATGCAGCAAGGGTTATCTCACCTATTCTAGCAAAAGCATTAAAGGCAAACAGAAACATAGCCTGAAACATGATCTTACTGAATGTCTCAAATATTTTGCATGAGGAAGAGCATCCCATGGGTAGACAAGTATCAAAATAATAAAAATCTTGGAAAAAAACCAAGAAGGTCTGCTTCATTTATAGGTATAATCCTAAAAGCTGATTTGATATCAGTTTTAGCCATAAATGACCCTGTACCGCATAGTTTTAACTGGGAAATTGCATCTTCAATGCCAGCATATTGAACTGTAGAAAATTCTTCAGAAATACCATCATTAACTGAACTATTGCCATCTCGTGGATAGGATAAATGATGTATTAAACGGAATTCCCAGGTGACTTTTTTGGGACAAGACCCAAGGGGGATAATTTTAAGTTAGGCATGGGTATGGATTGATAAGTGCCTTTTATTCTCCCCAATTCAATTTCCTTGGCAAGTTTATGCTGTACAATAGTAGGGTTATCAAGTGCTGATTTTAGATTAGGGCTAACCTGAGAGACTCTTTCACCTTCATATTGTAAGAAAAATCCTTTAGAAAAGCCTTTATCATAGCCATTTAGGTACATTTCTAATTTCCTACAATTGACCGGAGAGTTAGCTATAGAATGGAATTCAAGTGGGGGTGAAATATTGCCTTTACTTTGTGGTAGATGTGGATTGTTTGGGGTCAGAGAATTTGGTTTGTTGGCGATCGAAGCATTTGAACACAGGGTGTTTGCCCCCACATTTGGAGCAGACATGGGGGTATTTACAACCCTCGCAGTGGTTTCCCTTGTTGTATTTGTAACAGTGGCATGTTTGGGGACGAAAATTGTTGTTTGGTTTCGACGAGTGAAACCTATTAGTGGAGTTAGATTTCCTATGTGGAGCCATGGCCATACAATATAATTCCTGCTCCAGGGCCTCCCATTCTAAATCAGATGCTGTTTGTTTTAAGCGACGGAAATTGCAATCGTAAGTGTACCAGTTACCTCCACTACGAGCAATATTGCGAATAACATGCTGGTAAGTTGCCAAACCCTCTGTACATTCAGGGTAATTTTGTCTATACACAGATGAAAAAATACTAAAAGTATCTGTCCAACTTTCAATTGTTAAAAACTTATTATTAGAACCTTGAGTCAAACCAACACCACCGCCCTGCTCTAAATGGAGTGTATATTTAGTATCAGAAGGATCATCCAAAATTTGGGACAGTTCCACGAACTCCCCATTTCAAATTTTCTGTCGCAATTTTGGCGAGACTTTTTGATAAAGAGGTCGACAGGACAGTTGTGGTGGTTTGACTGGTGGATATGTCTCAGATCTAGATAAATCTATTGCATCAGAATTTGTATGTATTCAATTCAAGGCACCTGTCTCCCTTATCATGACACTGTCTCTGTTTGTCTGAAGTGGTTCTGTTTCCTGAGCTTCAGAACCTGCAGCAGCAGTTGAGGAAGGAATGACAGGTATAGAGCTAGCTGTACTGTCAGAGTCGGCAGGTGCAGTTTTTAGTCTTAGTTCCTGTAAGACAGCAGCAGTAACATCCTTTGTAATTTGCTGGGTCACAGCAGCCAGATTGGATGTAGGGATTTCTTCAACTGATACAGCTGCAGCTGGTGCTTTCCTCTTTCTGGGTATTCTTTTAGAGGCCATGTTTGCTGACTGAAATTAAATGTAAATTAACTTATAAACCAAGTTCTATAGTAATACAATGAGAAAAGAGGTACCTCAACATGAATATATATCTGGCATAAAATTCAACAGTTGAACTACCAACAAATCTGTCTTGATGACATAAGTATCCTTTGGAAACATTTTTTTAAACAAAATATAACAAACATAGACATGAAACTTGTGAATATAACAGGGTTATATATATCATTATGTAGTCTAAGGGAGACAACCATAAGAAATGAAGTAGACTAATATAAGGGAGGCAACCACGATAAATGAAACAAGCTAAGGGAGACAACTGTAATAATTGAAACAAGCTAGGGGAGACAACCAGACACTCCACATATTATGTGAAGTTTTTTTTTGTTTTTGTTTTTTTTTGTTATCATAATAGGACTGAAGCCCATATAAACAGATTATTCCAATCGACTGATTAATAATTAAGCAACACTGAAATCAAACACACATATAAAGGTTATTAGAGCTAAATGTTTGAAAATCAGATGGGGCTAAAACCCTATACATAGGTTCCCCTAACAGCTTACAACTGAATTTCGATATCACATGGGGCTAAAAACCTATACATAGTACATAGGTTCCCCTAACAGCTTACAGCTGAATTTTAATATCACATGGGGCTAAAAACCTATACATAGGTTCCCCTAACAGCTTACAGCTGAATTTCAATATCACATATGCATGGGGCTAAAGACCTATACATATAGGTTCCCCTAACAGCTTATAGCTTAATTTTAATACCACATGTGGCTAAAAACCTATAAATAGGTTCCCCTAATAGCTTATAGCTTAATTTTAATATCACATGAAGCTAAAGCTTATAGCTGAATTTCAATATCATATGAGGCTAAAACCTATAAATATGTTCCCCTAACAGCTTACAGCTGAATTTCAATATCACATGGGGCTAAAAACCTATACATAGGTTCCCCTAGCAGCTTACAGCTGAATTTTAATATCACATATGCATGGGGCTAAAAACCTATACATAGGTTCCCCTAACAGCTTACAGCTGAATTTTAATATCACACGGGGCTAAAATTCTACACAGGTTCCCCTAACAGCTTACAGCTGGGCAAATGCGTGTTTGAGGGCAAGACGAACACTCCTGTAAAATTTCCTCGTGCCGTCGGTGTTAAGGTGACAATTGCCTGGTAAAAATAACTGTTTAGGACTATCATGCAACCGTCTGTGACCCCAAAACTCAAGACCTTCTTGCTGAGGAACCTGCACCCGTAAAAATGCATTGGCTTCCGTCCGTCGATAAGCGTACACACTCGGGGATATTCCCCGGGCTTAGGTTGCTTAAAAATGTCGCACACAAAAACCAACACAACTCCAAATCGACGACGGAGCCAACATGCAAAATCCAATATATCGCTAGCCACATCAGATGATGAACGACGTTCGGAACATAAGTCATTGCCAATTGTCTAATCGTGAAGTCAAATCCCGACATGCCCGTAATTTTAGAATGGTACCTCCTGGGTACCCAAACATCTTTACAACGCACTGTTCTAAATCGAATGAAGGAGAAAGTGTCGGGTCCCTGTGAGTGTCTTTATGCAGACGCCTAATAAAACTGTGTCCAATAATATAACAGCGGGGCGGGGATAATAGCACTTATGGCAATAAACCATATAGTGCGGTTATCGGAGGGCACCTGTTGATTTGGTAACGTGATACCTAAAAAAGTTATGTCAGAATTGCTGACGAGTTATTCCCCCTTTTTAAATGAAGACAACTTGGTACAATGACAGCTTTGATAGAGGTTAAGTTTATGTGAAAAAATAATTGGTTTGAACACTCAATTTCTTCAAAAATTTCGATGCATTTCTTTTGTTTGATATCTAATGTATGTTTTAATCTGATTTTGGATTGATTTCTCAAATACATTCTGTTAGATGGGAATGGATTTATTTCCGTCATTGACTTCATAATCCGGCATGGCGCCGGCGTGATCGATAGTTTGGCAAAGTATTAAAAGTAAAGTCATACTTACTTTGTTGCCGAGATCGCACATACATTTGTAAATGTAGGCTAGCATGAATGTGATCGATCATTTAAATATTAAACAATTAATTGTAACAGTTAAACACGTCCTTGGAGACGATTGCGATCGTATTGATTAACTTTACCCATTCGGGGCGAGATTCCCTGTTGGGTCGAGTTTACCTAGCGGTCATGACCTATGTATTTCGGTCAAGTCGATCGGCGTACCAATGTGAACCGTTTGCGTTTCTGTACATGTACAAAATTGTTATGGTTAAATTGAACAGTACTTGTAAATTTTTGTTTTGAAATGTGAGATGTTTTTGATTTCACAATTATAAACAAAGCAGTATTTCAGTAATGGTATACCATATACATTATTTGTTATGATTATCAAAATATTATAAAGGTGTTCTAATTACACATTTTGTTTTTTATTCATGCATGAATGCATCCGTGGCGAGACTCCTATAGAGACGGAAGAGGACAGGACCAGCAACAGTGCCTGCAGAAGTTGAGTCGGTGACGTCGACAGTTGGGCCTAGTCATGGGACGATTTCAGGACCTCTTGCAATTGGGAGTGGAACTTACCATTATATGCCACCTGAGCTACCGGTAGCAGCAACACCTCGTGTATTACAAGACCTGGGTACGTACTTTGGTGTAATGCCAACCCCTATTGCAAGTGTTAATGATATGTTAGGCTTGTATGTATCTGTTTCAGTGAAGCATAAGATTACAAATGGAAAGTATGTTGTACTTTCACAATTGTTGTCTAACTCAATGGGGGATTCCCATCGGGCTCATAGGATATCTCTAGTTGATGGGGGCTTCTTATTAAACCAAAAAATCAATATCCTAAGATTTTTGACATCAATAAATGGACAGATGCATTCATTATATATAATATATCAGCATTTATACAGCAATGCACCCAGAACAGTTGCATGGGTTGTAAAAATACATGCAGGTTGTTTGCCTTGGGGCTCAGAGATGTGGTGGCATGGACTGGATCAAATATGACGAGCAATATAGGTTATGAAAAGCTCTTAATTCCCAAGGGGCATGGGACATTATTAACAATGAATTATACCTGTTATATATGCAGCCACAGCGGGTCCCCCTACCTCAGTCAAAAAATCAAAATTCTAACACCCTAAAATGTTTCGACTACAATTATAAAGGAAATTGTACACGCCCAAACTGTAGCTACTATCACATATGTATTACGTGTAGTGGGGGGCATGCTAGTATGAATTGTGTTAAAATGAATACCGACAACTCATATTCTTTCCGAAAAACAAACAACAATACAAAACAGCAAAGACAGGTGGGAAACAAGCAAGAATCACAAACAGGTGTGGAAAGACACAAATAAAAATCACAGCTCTTAGCTACTGGATGGCTAAGTACCCACAGGTAGCAGTAGGGACACAGCTTCTCGGGGGATATTTAAACTGGTTTTAGAATTCAATATCTAGGCTCAAGGATCCCGAGAGAATCCAGAAAATTGAAAATGGCCTCCATATATCTAACACACACAGACATATCAGAAAATATTGCAGGAAGTAGAATTAGGTAGAGAAGTAGGCTCTCTTTGAAGAAAAATCAATGGCACAGTGGATATAGAGTCCCCTAGGTTTAGTTCCCAAAAAGATGCAAAATGGAGGTTAATTACTCACCTTTCATGTACTTCAGGTAAAAGTTTAAATAGTAATATTGATCCTGATACAGTTTCTGTTAAATTCTCGTCATTTGATAAAGTTGTTAAAATTATAGCAGTTGGGAAACGGGACTTTGTTAAGGAAAATTGATATTAAATCTGCATTCCGTCCTCCCAATCCATTCGGCAGATTTTCCGATACTAGGATTTAAGTTTCAAGATAAGTTTTTCTTTGATAAGTGTTTACCCATGGGGTGCTCAATTTCATTTAACTGAATGAGTAGTTAAGGAGATGGCAGTGAGCAAAGTCTAGATCAAGATTTGGACGATTTTATATTTGCTGGAAAAGAAAAATGTGATACATGTGCTAGGCTCATGTCTTCTTTCGAGAAACATGCAATGAAATGTGTATACTTATAGCTGAGGATAAATCAGAAGGACTAACTACAGTTTTTGTGTTTTTGGGGGGGTCTTGAAATTGACACTATTAAAATGGTAGTCAGGGTACCTTCGGAGAAAGTGGTATCTCTCTGTTACTTTGAGGAGAGTTCTTGGCGCATTAATGTGGATTTAGGTCTGTGTACAGGTAGTGCAGGGAATTGTGAATTAGTTTGTAGTTCCTGTTGGGGAAGTAATTGGATAGTTTTCAGGTGTCCAAGTGATTGGCAGGGAAAATCCATCATGAGAGACATAACTTTCTTAGAATTGGTGCCAATAATTTTTGGCAGTCCAAGTTTGGTCTTATGAGTTCAGGTTTAAGAATTTTTTTTTTTTTTTTTTTTTTTTTT
>SAYR01001268.1:408818-495350 GCA_004382745.1 Argopecten irradians irradians | reverse complement strand
TGTTTTTGCATACCCTGCCCAGCTATAAAAGTAAAGTCTTATCGAGAGAAACCAGTGCTGGACCTACCAAATATTGTGAAAGTACGTTAAATAAGTCTTCTTTAGGAAATAGTACCCTTGATTTAAAGGGAACATCTATTGACGCGTCGGATATTGTATATGATAATCATGAAATTTTATCTGGGTCGAAACATTATTTATCAAAATATCAAAACGGTCAGTATGTGAATGTTAAACTTCAACTTCGTGTCCAACTGTTTGCAGTGTTAGCTTGTTTACTGTATCGTACACTATTGCTTCGTTCCATTCCGTGAGGAATGTAAATCTGATTGATGTGTATTTGATTTCTGTATCGTACCACTATTGCTTCGTTCCATTCGAGGAGAATGGTAAAAATCTGATTTTGACGTTATGTTTGATTTCATTTTACTCTTTCCCAAGTGATTTCTTTAGCAAATGATTCATCTTTGACATGCAGACAACAACTATGCCAATTGTTTGCATTCTTAAACACTGCTTTGTTAGGTGTATTTGTATTCGTGTTCCTTTGCTCATTGCGTTTGCACAGAGAACACTCATACCCCGTCTATCAAATCTGACTCCAAATAACACCATCAAGGCTAACAAGAAAACATATATGTTATGCTGAGTCTGGTCTGTAACTCAATACATCTTATCGTAAGATTCTTTATGAGTGTCATATTTACTTAGCGACACTCAAACGCTCCATTCGAATCATCCAGTAGCACTATGGCCGTGCGGGAAGTAATTGCCTGTGCGTTATCTTTCCTAACTCTCTCACCGTGTTACTCTTTTCTTTTAACTTTATCATGTGATCGCCCATATCTCGTCGTTAATATGGAACAGAATGTCTATCTCTTCATGTATATCCGCAACGATATTCTATAAGTTCTTCTTAGTGAGCTGTATACCAATAACCTGATCGTTCTGATGATATCTAGCCGGGATAGATCATCTCTAGTTTTGTTGGATCTACTGAGAGGTGTAGATAATCGCGAAGTACGAACAAGATTCACACACGTACACTGTAGCAAAGTCTACACGAATATTCTGACAGCGTGCTTCACATATAACTATCGATGATGAAATAACGTTATAAATTAGAGTGCGCTTTACGGATGGGGTCAAAGTCAGAATGATGGCGTGCTGTAGAATGAAATGACATCTCAGCTAAGATCATTACAGGGCAACTTCCCAGTATACAGTTGTATGCCAATGCATGCGGGGCGTATGTGAAGTGAGTGATGTTTGTAAGACAGCTGTTTATCGTTCGTGTTGTTATTCTTTCTGTGTTTATAGTCAGTCCTCTTTGTAAACGACGAACTGAAAGTGCAAAGAAATCAAATTAAATAATACAAGTTCACTGAAAATTTAAACTCTGAGATTTTACTGATGCAATTTAGTTTGCTGATTCATGGGATACCCAGCAATACGAGCCGTATTTCTTGACGTGAATTCACATAACCGAACAATATTGAATTTCACGTGAAAATTTTCACTTTGCATTTTCAAACAAGCGATATATCACATCCCACGTGGGGAAATTTCACGTGAAGTCCCCTTCACACTAACACATACAAAAATGTATTGCCCGTGTTCTCAATGTTTTTCTCCACAGCTAAGTGTAGATGGTTATATGCACACATTCCTTTTTTCGTCTGGGCTACCTTCAGTGTTACTATGAGATAGTCCAGGGATGGATATAACGTCAGTAATAGGTAAGCTTTGGAGTTCAAGATGCTTCAGGATGCTCAGATGGATAATGAAATTGTGAAGGCCGGATAACTTCTGTCGAATTGAATATAAATGTTTAAAAACGCGTAGATTTTGAACAAAGCTCAAGGGTTGTAGTTATTTTCAGAATTCATTCCATGGCTCATGTAAGGTATGGGCAGTTGTGATCGGTATTCAGTATGTTACAGTCTAAATAGTGTTTTATGACGAACATTCATTAAATTACTTTTTAAAATCGTTAGTTATCTCGTCTATCAACACAATATTAAAAGTATCATTTCGTTTTAAGTGTTAGCTACCTTGTTTAAAATAGATAATTAGCTCGTTTTTCGCGTTATTTACTCTCGTTTAATGCGATAGGTTTTATCGTACACTTGTTATTACGACAGTATTATCTCGTTTGGTAACGCGTAAGTTTATTTCCATTAACGATTCTCCTGGATAACCTGTGCAGTTTTTGAGTGTTGGGGAAATGGTTCATGGACCTCTCGGAAATCTCTATTGAATATGTCTTAAAGGAGCAAGGAATACTAAATAGCCTTGGCCTAAATGACTGATATAAAAGGTATCAAGACTCTACCGCAACATGTTTTAGTTCCCATCAAATTATGCATTATGCAAAATGATATAGATAAGTGTTTCCAAGCAAGATGTTAGATTTAAAGAAAGTCCAAAAGCGCAATCATACGTCACTCCATGGAAATCTGAGAAACTACTTCTAAACAACGTCACAATCATATCCGAAATGTCTCAGAATAGAAAATGTATTATACAGATGTACATATATAATTGAAAAACTACTTCTTTGTCTTATTTGACAGGACAGAAGACCTTGCGTTGATAGCCATTTACCTTTGGCTAACAATTCTTAAATGTATTTCTTCAAAACATTGATGATTTCTGAATCAATGCAATGTATAAACATCTATCATGATGGTTTGATATGACAATTGTCCGATAATTTGATTTAATATGATTTTTTGGAAATCATGACGATTATTACTCTTCCGAATTTTTGAAAATCAGACATTTAAAACCGGAAGGCCATTTTGTGTTCGTTTCATAAAGATCTGGACATAGTGCCATGATGTGACCACTGCTTGCAGACACATATTATGCTTAAATCTATAATTAACTGGATAATTAATTATTTAACAATTAAAAGATTGTTAGATTAATCTTGAGTGGCAGATAAATAGGAATAGCCCCGTAAGGTTAATGCAATCTAAAATACTTAATTGTTACTATTTACATTTTACTTTTCTAGTGAAAGTAAAACATAATTATAAAGTCAAATAGTTGATAAAAATAGTCCCTATAAAAATTGAAAGATAACAAGATTTTAAATATTTTTTTCAATAGGGGGGTTTTTTCCAATTTACTTGTTCATTAATCCAACCTTTTAAAAGATATTTGATAAGTTTTCATAAAACATACTGGTTCATTCAACTACAATGTCAATTTTCCGCGCGGACTAACATGGTGTCAGTTTAAACAAGACTCACATCCCATTCTATGTAGAATTACTGAACAAGTCTAGGCTGTTTTTATTCGCTCATAATGAGATCACGATATTCATTAGAGTAATGGGGAATCGCAGTGGCAAAATGTGAATATTTTATATCAAATAGATATTTATGACTGATTTCCTAATAACTTTGGTACAGCAGTATTTTTTGAAAGTACGAACTTGTAAACATGCATGTATCATATTTTTAAATAGTCTCATTATAAGTTACGATTGTTGCCAGACGAAGTCGGTTCGAATGACGTTACGTAGTGACGGTAGTCACACGATGTTCTTCGGCAACGACATGTACCAATGTCGGCCAACTTTCGGCCTTGTTGAATAAAATGGTTACTTGGCGCATGGTCAATTATTCATTTGATTTCAAAATTTCCTTATCATTATGCTCATTTTGACTTCGAGTTAGTTCAGACTCTGCATGATTACAACAGGATTTTTTATACATTTTTTTTTTAAATCATAATAGAATCTTTCCCTACATTAAGGGTGTGTGCAAAACATAATCACAACCCGTAGGGTAAATGCACGGACCGTCCAACCCAAGGCTTGCGAGGTAGACATTAAGAATTCTCGCGAGGGGTAAAGTGACGAATATATCTTATTTAAAGGCGACCGATATGTTAAATATTTTTCATAAACGTTGTATTTCTACGCATTTCTCTTAGTTTCTGTACAGCAAACTATCAAATAGGTTTAATACAATAAAAAATGAGACTTTGTTCTAATTTTTAAACATACAATCGCTTGGATAATTAAAAAATTTAAAGATTTCACGCGTTTCTATTGTTCAAAATCCTCAATAAACACAGAAATGAATCGATTTTGAAGCGATTTATCACGTATCTCTCTCATGTGTGTGAGTTGGTACGATTTTTCCGGAAGTAGATACCAAAACTCAATCGATCCGGATGTCGTTACATACATATGAGCGCGCACTGTATAGCTGGTCATGCAACAGTGTCAACACGAGAGTGTCCATGAATTTTAACACTATTAAATGAACTTTCACACCATATCGTCAAACTTCTAGTTATACTGTAATAAATTTTGTCTGAAGAAACTCTTCGCCTTGTAAAGCTTTATGATATTTGCATCATTGTCATTATTTCTAATAGCAAACTGTTATAATAATTCTACCACGTTAAGACTATATTCCCTATGGCTACTTTTATGATTTACATCTTCTTTGTGGAAGTCAAAATGCCCAGACATTTTAGGAGATTCAAGTTGAATAGTTATATTCTCCTACTGTCTTCGCATTTGGATATTTGATATCAGCTACAGCTAATAAAGTCACGTTATGTAAACACTAAAAATGAAGCTGGCCTTTCTGTTATATGCTATACATCAAATATTACTTTATCTAAGGAAAAATCAAAGAAGAGCAAAGATAAATTTCATATATATTAGGGGCAGCACTGATCATAAGATATGGTATAAGTATTGGTTCGTCTGAAGACATCTACTGTTATAACGTAGGATGTTTATATAGGTCTATAGAAGGACTACACTTCACTTTAAACTCTTAACTTTGACAACATGAAATTCTACGAGGTATCATTTAAACAGTTGCTTATTATTGCACAATCTTTACTCAATCTCAAATGATCAAGATAAACTTCGAAAGATTCATAGTGAATATCATACTTGTAAAATCGGGAAAGAAAATATGTTTTGCCAGTGTGATTCACTAATGTGAAATTTACGACGATGTTGTTACTGATGCAAGGAATTACTTCGTAGTTAACACAGACTCAGAAAAGTGAGAAAACTTTATATATCGACAAACCTCATTGCGAAATAGTGAAGCAATAGGAATATGGTAACTGTCAAACAAAGATAAAAGGGAGTGTTTATGGTATCGATCTTGTCCGGGATAACGGAATGTTTAATTTGAGAGAGAAATGTAAAATAATATGTCTGACATTGAATTACAGAACCTTGTGCCTGTAAACTGATACCGCTACCAGTGTAATCTTCAAAAACAGGACATTGTGCACTCTGCCATCAGTACAAAAACTGGATTCCTTTTGGTGTTGGAGACACATTGACAAAACGGGGTTATTATTTGTTTTAATGGATTCAAGGAGTCATTGTCTCTGGCAGATATCCGTGAGTCGGTCATAAGTATGGAAACATTGTGATAATGCATGTACTCCGAAATCTCACAAACATTAGCTGGTGTGACCATTATTTTACATATAATGTACGGAGAACTTCACCACAAAACTAAATCTAAATAGTCATAATAGTGTTTCTCAAAGCCTGGGTTACATACCAAAGGAAATAATATACCAGATCGAAACTGTATAAGTGAGGACCTCCAGTCTGAGATTATACGATGTCAAAATATGTTTCATGTTTTTCTGGAACAGACCATTGTCATTTTCACCATCGGATGGAACCTCATACCATAAAGTACAGTTATGATTTATCATCGTTGTTCAAAAAAGAGTTCTAATTGATGATGGTGATACTTCTTCCTGATAGGGAAGCCAGGACATACTGTTAACATGATTACTTCGCGCGTGATTTTTTTTTTCAAAGCATATTTTACCATGAAAATTTCCACTTTCACAATATCGTAAATCTTAAAAGGTCATGTTATGTTCTTTCATAGTTTTTGTTTTGTTTCGAATGTGAAGACAAATCAATATAATACACCTTTTAACTTACAACGTCCACGAAGAAGAGCATGACATTTATTTGATACTCATACTCGCTATATAAAACTATATTTGTAAATACATTTTGCGTAAACGCTATAAACACAGAAAACATCATTCCTGGAAAATACGACTTCACACGGCGTTGTATGAAACAAACCTTGCGAATATTCCAGTTCATTTGTGCTTTATTGAGATGCATTATGTTTCTGTGACAAAACTGTGATTGTTTTCATAGTCTAATATTCGATCACAGTCAAAATCGCCCCCCTCGGCGTTAGATAGATAGATAGGAACTCATGAGACCAGTAAATAAATAATTTGACTGGCTGAAAATTTATCAGATGAATCGTTTGGAGTAGATGTGACAAAGAAACGTGAATTGGTAATTTCAATGTCCGTCTATTCGCCAACTTTATTATATATATCTAATTCATACAAAATAAAGGGTTGATTGTTTTCCCTGCATATACCAAAATAAATGAGCGGTAGCTGCAGGATGGCCGTTCTTTTTGATGGGGCTAGAGAGGAGTTATCATCAACACACAGGACCGTCATTCTAATACCGCAATATCCCTAATACCTAGGCAGTAGAACCACATTTCTGATCAACAAACTAGAGAAGTTGTTTGTAGGTATTCATAAAACTAGAGTCAACTAACTTTATGTATACCATAATGGGTAGTGTGTTAAAATCGACTATAAACACATCGTTCTTATATAGTCATAATATATTAGGACTGTTCATCTATATTGGTATTCACATAACAGTAATATCTATTTCCTGAAGCAAGCTTAGTCATGCGATTAGAATTGGTAAATTAATGAAAATACTTTACCAGGGCTTCAGATTATGTCATATGTAATTTTCGCTATAAAGTTTGTTTCTTTTCCTTTTGTTTCTTTTAAGATATATGTGCGAAACTGTATTGTCCAATCAACATGGAGCCGTTGGTGGGCAGATGCCAGAAATGTTATATCCGAAACCTGACGGAAAATTCCTGGACCTGTTATTTGAAGTGCAACGGTGGTTTGATGGGGATAATATGACCATGAAATCGACCTTTGGACGAAGTGTCTCTAAAATATAGATTGTTTCTTACCAATGATGTTTTTACTCGGGACATTGTGCAACTCATGACAATGGATGTAGCATTAGTCGGAGTACTTGCTCAATACTTATGGCTAGATTCATCAAGGAATGTTTCTATGGTTCGGGATCACGATATCAGCTGAAAAAAGACAATTGATACTATAAAATCTGCACGAACATATTAGGTTAATACGTCTCCTAAAATCTGCGAATTACGAATAAAAACCTCGATTTCGAATTGACATTACCTTATTACACAATGTAATCAGTGACCTTCAACCAGAGCTTCTGTTGTTCGATTAGATACCTGGAGCTATAAGCTACGATCTCTGTGTCATCTTTATTACCACTTATGCGAGCTGGAAACAGCCTTACACTGTCCACTCTAAAAGCAGACTCGGCAGAAAACAGGTCCGAACCTGCACGATATCACTCAAATTCTGATAAAGTGTGAACAAATTTGAACTTTGATTTCAATGGAACATCATTGATGCGTTAGATATCGTATATGATAAGTAATACATTTTATCTGTGTGTCGAAACATATCTTCGAAATATCAATCCTCAGTGGAATATAAAATTTGAACTTTTTCGTGTCCCAACTGTTGTCGATGTTAGCTTAATTTACTGTATCGTACACTATTGCTTTGTTCCTTCGTGAGGAATGGTAAATCTGATCTGACGTTTATGTTGATTTCATTTCTACTTTCTTTCCCAGGTTGACTTTCTGTGTAGAAGGTTTTACATTACCGACAAAAGCTGTGAAGTGGTTTGGCATGCTCAAACACTTCTTTGGGTTAGCGTGTATTTGTATTCTTGTTCTTTTGCGTCGTTCCGTTGCACGAATCCGTAATAAATCCACAATTTTCCGATAATCGAACAATATCAGGGCAACCAATAAATTATCTTTGTGTCGGCCTGAGCAGCAGCGTAATGTGTCATGTACAAAACTTATGGAACTTCTATTATAAATCCATTGATATATTTGGGTATGCGGAAATTGTGTTTTATTTCTAAACTCTTCCGTCTTTTATTCTGTGCTTTCATTTTCCCCATATCGAGTGTTTTATATGGTAACCACGAATTGTATACCGCACGTATCATTCTTTCATTTCCGAAAACTCCCTACCAGATCTACTCAGCGCAACTGAACCGAATACTGATGGTCCTGATGGAAATTACGTTGGATCACTACGTGCTGTGTGGTTTCTGGAAATTACTTACAGTATTAAATGGGTCTGAAATGTTTTTAGTATATTCAGGAATGTGCAAGTCTTCAAGGGAATATTTCTGACAAATGTGCTTCATTTCAACCATGGATATTTTAAACAAAATGATGCTGTTTATAAAACAACAAACAGGTCCAATCAATTGCCACCGAAAGTAGATATAGCGATATGAACTAATTTGAATACGAATCAATACAATGTTGCGCACGAGGGAAATATGATTATTTTATCTGTCAACTAAATTTGCATTGACTCTTATGCTTGACGCTTACAAATTAGCGCAAGGGCATAAAACAAAGTTTAAGTAATTTTATTGTTTCATCTATTTTGCTATATTTGCTTTTTACTTTGAACATACCATATTGTTATCGTTAAACGCGCGATTTATTGTTGATTTGTTATTTATTGATTTGTAGTGAAGTGTCACGAGTATATTCCAGTCATAGAAGACTTACAGTTTATTAAACTACATGTCCATAGCCTACAACATCTTTTTCAGACAGAGTCCGTCCGTTGTCGGTAACTGTAACAGGTCAATTAATTTCCAAGCCCTGTACTATGGAACTATGATAAATATATATATGTATTGTTTTAGATGAATGTCAGCCCTGTACCCTGTACCTATTAAATATAATCATGATTTGTAGTTAAATGATGTCAGGCCCTGTACCCTGTATATTATAAATATATTCATGTATTAATGTGTATTGTCTTGAACAAGGGCAGTTCCCCTCTAAGAACGTGGACAAATAAAAAGTGTATATTAACACTATGGATTTTGTTGTTTTAATAGAGTGACTTGTTTCATCTTTTCACTTTACACATAGCATATCTCACTTCGACGCCCTTTTTATTCACAATATATTTAAGCATACAGGTCAGCACTATTCGCTATCTTTCAGATGGCCTTATTAGAAGAAAACAAACTCATCATAATATACAATTCATTTAAGTTTATTTAATATCAATCAAAGATTTCTTTTGTTCCAAATAGCGAAAGAATTAAAATTCCATTCAAAATCCAAATACTATAACCAATGTTATTTCTATATAGAATGTTAAAGTTTTAGATTCTGTATGTGCACTTTCGCAGGAAGAGAAAGAAACTTATTACATGTTTTTATAGTGTCCGTCGAGTAGAAAAGATTAGAATCCTGAATACAAGAAAAAAAAACTCCTCAAAGCAGTTAATTTGCCTCCAATTTCAATTCTACTGGGCTGCCAGGTGAAACAGTATATGTTTCAACCATGTTCTACTTCTTTTTAACACAATATGTATACAAATGTAGACTAAAGTGAAATGTCATGTAAACTTTGATGTTCTGAAATCCCATATCTTTTGTTATTATAAAGGTGGAAAAGTATTTATATAAAGTGAAAGAGATAATTACTCTGACTTTCTTCATAGATGTTGGATGCGTGAACGATGGAGTTATGAGACACAAGTAACTTAAAGAATATAGTTTCTTTCAATAATAATGGTCCATGTTTTTTTTGTCTTTCTGTATATTGTTATGCTTGTTCCATTGGTAGCATACATTAGATGCATACATTGTACATACAGTTTTAAGGTTTAATTGAGAAAAAATAAAAAACATCTGATCAGTTAGCCAATATATTAGGCAATATTAAGCGGGGGCGCGGGGCGCGGGGGCTGATTGATTTTCGTTCCTGATACATTGACATAAATAGTTGATATTAAGACTTTTTTATTCTTGACTTATTCCTGTCATACATACAAGTATGTGAATTCAATTGTACCATTAAGAATGTCCATTGTATGTATATTGGTCCAGTAAGAAATACGGAAAAAAAGAGGCCAAACCTCCAAATAATTGGGCAACATGAATTTGGTTTTCTGTCTTTTTGGGTTGGAGGACCTTATCGTAATTTGCCATGGATAAAAAGTACGCCGAAAAAATCATGTGTTTGGGAAAGGTGGTCCTTTTTTCACATCGCCTGAAAAATAGAGTATAAATCTAAAGAAATCCACACTTTTGACCTAACTTTTAAGTACAATATCTGCTATTTTTGCAATACTAGAGTATAGTATGAAATCGGGTATATAGTAAGAAAAACTTTAAGTTAGTAAAAATAAGTTGAAATGATAAAATCATTTCTGTCAATCCAAGAAATAAAGAAGGATCAAAACGGCTCAAAACCTTTTGAAATTAGCTAGCATTACCGTTTTTGTTATTTTTATATGCAAACATTTATAAACTCTAACCCTTAACAATATCAGTTTATATTTTATGTCTTAAAGACTTACTTTTTCTTTGATATTAATGTATGATCGATAATACATAAGCTAGAAAAAACTTAATATTAACTTGTCAAGTTGACTGATCGTGCCGATTTGAAGTGTTTTTATACTTAGCTTTGTGACAAAACACCCATTTTGTTAGTTAATATTTCGGAAAATAAAAAAAGCAAATTCTTCCAAATATGTTATATCCTTTTTTGTATATTTTGTACTTATCATTTTGATCATTTGTTGAAACAACGGTATAAATATGCACATTTTATTTAATAGTAAAATCTCCCTGTGACCTTAATTTTGCTGAATACCAAAATATGTCTAAGTCCATAAATCTGCAATACAAAAATTTAAATTTTTTTAATATGCTTTATTCGTTTGTCATAAAATTTCCCCAGTAAATAAATCAGAACTGTGTTGATTTTCAGCTATAAAATTGATATTGAACTTCTATTTTATTCCTTTATCTCATTGAAAATTATGTATTTCCCATCCGGTTCCATTATGGAAAAATGAAAAACTGACCTATTCAAATATTTGATCAAAAAGAAACTTAACTCAACTTTATAAAGAACGCTCCATTATGGTGGTAATATCTGCCAAAGGATTTTGCAATCTGTTTAGTCAGCAAAATAGATATTCACATTTTTGATAATTCAACTTAAGGACTTAGCCAATTGGAGAAGTTTAGTCAATTGGCACTAAATGAGGATTTGATCAACCTCACTTCTTTTAAATATGAGGATATCGTGATATAGTTGTATCTTTTATGTGAGTATAGCCTACATAGAATCTGAATTGATAATTATCTTAACACTTGATACGGTACCTACTGAATAATTCTTGAATAAAAAAGACATATTCAATTTGGACTTCAAAATATCCTTGGAAAAGGCCAAAAGACCAACTTTGAGCATCCATGTTATCTCAGGTAGTGAAAGTAAAATATTTTACTTGTAAAGCCTTCAATCAACAAGTTTTATTTAAAAAGATTCCACCAAAATGAGTATCAATGATATTGTTGATGATAACAATTTTTTATCTTAACAATCAAACAAAAGCATATTTAGCTGTGACAAGGACATAATTATGAATTTTTCATGTTGTCATACTTTTTCCCTGTGTCGATTTCAAATTATGATTTTGGCAATCAGTGCTGTCCTTATAACATTCTTGCCATACAGTAATTATCTAGTATCTCACGGTAACAATGTCAGTTTATATTTGGCTTCAAAATTGTCATATTATGCAAATATCCCTATTTTTCTGATTTTTTGGGGGGTCAAGAAAAACACTTTCCAAAATTTTTGTTTGAAGCGACTTTTTTTCTTTTAAAAAAGTCAGATCTGTATGAAAAACAAAGAAAAAATTCTGTTGCAATTATTTAGGGTTAACAACCTATGTTTACTGGACTAGTACTGTACTCATTGTTATTGTATTGTGTATGATATTATTATGCCGAAAACTAATAAAAAAAATCATGAGAAAAAAAAACTTAAGCTCCAACATTAACTGAATGGTAACTGTCGTTATTTTAACAGCTTATGTCTAGTAGATAAAAACATGTGTCTGCAAGCATTTTATTCATACCCTTTAGTGTCCTAGTCGACATTGTTGGAACAAAACACAAATGAATTGGACAAAAGTTATTGCAACTTACTGACGTCCTTTCCGAACAACCTATGCTATGGCACATAGCTCTGAAAGAATTCTAAGAATGTTGAGCAGCTTCAAAAGTTTTCTCGATGAAGAAAACATCATCTAAAATATGAATCACATGATTGCAACCAAGTTTTTCTCTAGCTATCCATTCGAGTGCGGTACTGAATGTCTCAAATATTTTGCATGAGTAAGAGCATCCCATGGGTAGACAAGTATCAAAATAATGAAAGTCTTGGAAAGAAAACCCAAGAAGGCTATGATCTGCTTCATTTATAGGAATAATCCTAAAAGCTGATTTGATATCAGTTTTTGCCATAAATGGCCCTGTATCGCATAGTTTTAACTGGGAAATTGCATCTTCAATGCCAGCATATTGAACTTTAGAAAATTCTTCAGAAATACCATCATTAACTGAACTATTGCCATCTCGTGGATAGGATAAATGATGTATTAAACGGAATTCCCCAGGTGACTTTTTTGGGACAAGACCCAAGGGGGATAATTTTAAGTTAGGCATGGGTATGGATTGATAAGGGCCTTTTATTCTCCCCAATTCAATTTCCTTGGCAAGTTTATGCTGTACAATAGTAGGGTTATCAAGTGCTGATTTTAGATTAGGGCTAACCTGAGAGACTCTTTCACCTTCATATTGTAAGAAAAATCCTTTAGAAAAGCCATCTACTAAATATTGTTTAATGCCTTTATCATAGCCATTTAGTTACATTTCTAATTTCCTACAATTGACCGGAGTGTTAGCTATAGAATGGAATTCTAGTGGGGTGAAATATTGCCTTTACTTTGTGGTAGATTTGGATTGTTTGGGGTCAGAGAATTTGGTTTGTTGGCGATCGAAGCATTTGAACACACATTTGGAGCAGACATGGGGTATTTACAACCCTCGCAGTGGTTTCCCTTGTTGTATTTGTAACAGTGGCCTGTTTGGGGACGAAAATTGTTGTTTGGTTTCGACGAGTGAAACCTATTAGTGGAGTTAGATTTCCTATGTGGAGCCATGGCCATACAATATAATTCCTGCTCCAGGGCCCCCCATTCTAAATCAGATGCTGTTTGTTTTAAGCGACGGAAATTGCAATAGTAAGTGTACCAGTTACCTCCACTACGAGCAATATTGCGAATAACATGCTGGTAAGTTACCAAACCCTCTGTACATTCAGGGTATTTTTGTCTATACACAGATGAAAAAATACTAAAAGCATCTGTCCAACTTTCAATTGTTTAAAACTTCTTATTAGAAGCCTGAGTCAAACCAACACCACCGCCCTGCTCTAAATGGAGTGTATATTTAGTATCAGAAGGATCATCCAAAATTTGGGACAGTTCCACGAACTCCCCATTCCAAATTTTCTGTTGCAATTTTGGCGAGACTTTTTGATAAAGAGGTCGACAGGACAGTTGTGGTGGTTTGACTGGTGGATATGTCTCAAATCTAGATAAATCTATTGCATCAGAATTTGTATGTATTAAATTCAAGGCACCTGTCTCCCTAATCATGACACTGTCTCTGCTTGTCTGAAGTGGTTCTGTTTCCTGAGCTTCAGAACCTGCAGTAGCAGTTGAGGAAGGAATGACAGGTATAGAGCTAGCTGTACTGTCAGAGGCGGCAGGTGCAGTTGGCCGTCTTAGTTCCTGTAAGACAGCAGCAGTAACATCCTTTGTAATTTGCTGGATCACAGCAGCCAGATTGGATGTAGGGATTTCCTCTACTGATACAGCTGCAGCTGGTGCTTTCCTCTTTCTGGGTACTCTTTTAGAGGCCATGTTTGCTGACTGAAATTAAACGTAAATTAACTTATAAACCAAGTTGTTCTATAGTAATATAATGAGAAAAGAGGTACCTCAACATGAATATATAGCTGGCATAAAATTCAACAGTTGAACTGCCAACAAATCTGTCTTGATGACATAAGTATCCTTTGGAAACATTTTTTTTTTTTAAACAAAATATAACAAACATAGACATGAAAACTTGTGAATATAACAGGGTTATATATATAATTATGTAGTCTAAGGGAGACAACTATAATAAATGAAGTAGACGAATATAAGGGAGGCAACCACGATAAATGAAACAGGCTAAGGGAGACAACTGTAATAATTGAAACAAGCTAGGCATAGGGGAGACAACCAGATACTCCACATATTTTCAACAGCAATTTGTGTGAAGTGTTTTTTTTGTTTTTTTGTTTTTTGTTTTTTATTTTATCATAATAGGACTGAGGCCCATAGAAACAGGTTATTCCAATCGACTGATTAATAATTAAGCAACACTGAAATCAAACACACATATAAAGGTTATTAGAGCTAAATGTTTGAAAATCAGATGGGGATGAAACCCTATACATAGGTTCCCCTAACAGCTTACAACTGAATTTCGATATCAATTGGGGCTAAAAACCTATACATAGGTTCCCCTAACAGCTTACAGCTGAATTTTAATATCACATGGGGCTAAAGACCTATACATATAGGTTCCCCTAACAGCTTATAGCTGAATTTTAATATCACATGGGGCTAAAAACCTATAAATAGGTTCCCCTAATAGCTTATAGCTTAATTTTAATATCACATGAAGCTAAAGCTTATAGCTTTATTTCAATATCACATGTGGCTAAAACCTATACATAGGTTCCCCGAACAGCTTACAGCTGAATTTCAATATCACATGGGGCTACAAACCTTTACATAGGTTCCCCTAGCAGCTTACAGCTTAATTTTAATATCACATGGGACTAAAAACCTATACATAGGTTCCCCTAACAGCTTACAGCTGAATTTTAATATCACACGGGGCTAAAATTCTACACAGGTTCCTCTAACAGCTTACAGCTGAATTTTAATATCACATGGGGCTAAAAACCTATATACATAGGTTCCCCTATCAGCTTATTTTTTATATAAGAAAAAGCAAGGTTTGAATTATACATATGGGAAGAACTAAGAATTCACGTCAATTCAAAACAAACAAACCTAATGTCGAGTACTGGGCACATGCGAGTTTGAGGGCAAGACGAACACTCCTGTAAAATTTCCTCGTGCCGTCAGTGTTATGGTGACAATTGTCTGGTAAAAATAACTGTTTAGGACTATCATGCAACCGTCTGTGACCCCAATATTCAAGACCTTCTTGCTGAGGAACCTGCACCCGTAAAAATGCATTGGCTTCCGTCCGTCGACAAGCGTACACACTTGGGGATATTCCCCGGGGCTTAGGTCGCTTAAAAATGTCGCACACAAAAACCAACACAACTCCAAATCGACGACGAAGCCAACATGCAAAATCCAATATATCGCTAGCCACATCAGATGATGAACGACGTTCGGAACATAAGTCATTACCACCTACTTGGAGAATAACAATAATATGAGGTTGCCAATTGTCTAATCGTGAAGTCAAATCCCGACATGCCCGTAATTTTGGAATGGTACCTCCTGGGTACCCAAACATCTTTACAACGCACTGTTCTAAATCGAATGAAGGAGAGAAAGTGTCGGGTCCCTGTGAGTGTCTTGATGCAGACGCCTAATAAAACTGTGTCCAATGATATAACAGCGGGGCGGGGATAACGCCATATCAAAGCTGTACAGTTCATAGGTAAACAATAAGAATTGTATACTTAGTTTCAACTTGGCGAATCGTTATCTAAGCTGAAGTTCCAATGTCCGCTCCAAACTTCACCCTATGGGCGATCATCCAGGTTTTCCATGGAAAGAATTCACCAATACAATACAGAATCTTCTTAAAATTGTCTATGGAATCGCCAAGTTTAAATTAAATGATGCACAAAGCTGCGGGACAAAATGGCGCTGCTGAAAATTTTTTCTCGCATTGAATAACCAGCCAATCAGAGAGCAGCTAGACTGGCTACTGAAGGGGCCCCCAACAGGATATGGAGGCCCCATAAAGGGCTACAGGAAAAATAAATAAAATTATTAAAATAGTTGTGTCGCAGCATAAAATAAGCTATGCATATAGCTTGCATATATAATTACAATGATATTTTGACACGTGATAGCTTAAATATATCTATATATGTTTACTTTATATATTAAAACAAAACAAAGGTTACAAATTAGGATATAGCTAAAGAGATAAAGGAGGGATTAGAAACACAAACTCATATTTTTGTTTGTTATAGAGGGCTTTACTAAGAACGTGTGATTGGTTATTCTTACCTAGTCGGCATAAGTATAATCCTTGTCTACACACACATAGCATTTTGCTTTTCTAATGTTCAGTCACATCCCGTGCCGCGTTTGACTTTCACCATGATAATCCGGATCCTTACGAATTCCTGTCTTTCGTACTTAGCCGAGTAGATAAGATAAACCAGGCATACGCTCTTTATTGTTGGATAAATTTATGAAAATAATTAGTACTTGACGAGCTTGAAGTAAAAGTGGGAGACGTTCCTGCTAAAGAGGAGAGGGGAGGGGGGCCTAGATTTGAGCAGATAAAGCTGAGAGTATCCTGGCCGTTCGGTATGGCTTGTGGGAGTTACATGTTAAACCGTTTAGTTTAGACAAGTGAGAAATAAAGAGTTGGACAGATCTGCATATTTGAATATTTAGATTAGCGTCTAGATTAGTATCTCCAAATAGAAGGTGTTCCACAGTGATTTCCTTGTACCAGTTAAGAGACAGGAGCATTTAGATACGGGCCGAGCGTGATTTTTACAGTATAGTAAGAAGTGGGAAGCATCCTCTGGGTAATGTCCGTAGCACAGTAGGAGTAGTCTCGAAGATGAGCTTTATAGAGGTCGTAATGTAGAGGTCTGCAGCGATTTCGCTGTTGACAATGTAAAATGTTAGTTTTTCTAGGGCCATATTCGGGAGAGCATTTAATGTGGGGAAGTATGGTGTTTAGAGGTCGAAGAAGAGTTGTTTTGTTTTGAAACAATTGTTTAAAAGAATCAGATGACTTTGTTTCTGTTGGTAGGTTGTTCCAGGAGTTTGAAGTGTTTGGTATGAAGGATGATTTTATGATTTGCAGTCTGTAGTGTGGTTTTGAAAGTTATTATTGTTTCTAAGATTGTAGTTGGAGAAGTTTTACACAGGTGGTGGGAGAAGAGATTTAAGATATGAAGGAGCGTTATTATGATCAATATTGTAAAACATTGATAATCTTCTGTCCTTACGCCTATCTGCTAATGGTTTCCATCCAAGCTCTCTGTAAATAAATTCTTTTTTTTTCGAAAATATTGGTAAACCGGTTATGATTCGGCCAGCTTTGCACTGCATGTTTTCTAATTTATTCGAGAGTGTAATATTACAATTATCCCATACTTTGCAGTCATATTCAAAAAAATGAAAACAAGTAATATTTTTTCTATGTTTTTTTTTTCTATTTAGGATGTATTTTAGTTTCCTTACAGTTGCAATGTACGTGATAGAATTTGTTAGTATGTGTTAAATATGAGTGTTCCATGTACCGTTGTCGTTCATAATAACTCCAAGGTGTTTTTGATTTCTAACAATAAGTTTAGGTGTGTTATTGAAAATAAATTTGGGGTTTGCAGGAATATGCATGCTAGAGACTAGGAGTATTTCTGTTTTGTTAGGATTGAAATTCATTAGCCATTTCTGTGACCAGAGGTGTAGTTGTTCCATGTCTTAGTTTATTACTTGTGTTATATCATGTACGTTTTTAGAGGAGTATGCTAATGTTGTTTCGTCTGCAAAAAGTCTAGTAATTGATAATAATGTATTTGAAATATCTTTAATGTAAACAGGTAAAAGAATAGGGCCTAAAACTGAGCCCTGGGAGAGTCCGGCTTTGATAGGTACTTCAGAGGATATGGCATTTTTAGTACGACTGACTGGCGTCTATTGCTTAAGTAATTTGTTATCCAATCTAGTAGTTTACCCTTTATCCCGGAGTTTATTAATTTAATCAATAACCCTTTGTGCCAGACACGGTCGAACGCTTTGGAAAAGTCACAGAAAACAAGATGATTAGGTAGGAAGCCAGACTGTAAATTATATAGAAGTTTGTTGTGGAAGAAAAAAATGTAAATGTGAGTATGGATTATTCGTTCGAAAAGTTTGCCTATGCCGCTAGGTAGGGATATGGGTCTATAGTTATTTGCCAATTAAGGTTCCCCTTTTTTGAAAATAAGTGTCACTTGGGCGAGTTTCCATAGGCCAGGAAATACAGAGGCGTTTAGGGATTCATTAAATAGGAGTTTTAGAGGTGCAGATAATTCATTGAATAACATTTTTAACATTTTATGACCTATGCCGTCAGGACCAGAAGCTTTGTTGACGTCTAAAATATTAATTATATCTGAAACATCTTGGTTAGTTATTACTTAGTGTAGAGTCGTCATGGACGTCAAGGTCAGAAACGGATTTGAAGAAGTTGTACAGTATGTTTGATTTTATATAGTCGTTTGAAGTTAAGCGGTTATTAGTAGGGTTTAGTAAAGGGGGTATGTCAGTTGAAGTGTTTTCTATTAAAAGCATGCGCATAAGTTTCCAGTATACTTCGGCGTTAGCTGAGTTGTTATTGATGAATCCATCAACATTTGCGTAAAATAGTGTTCGTGCATATTGTTTACTTTGTTTCGAGCGCGTTTAAAGTTTGTTACGGACATTGGGGTTTTCGCTCCGATGAAGTGTTTTCTTAGTTTCTGCGTTTGATTTCTTTTCCTTATATCTCCGTTCATCAATGGTTTGTCGTTTCTGATAACAGTTACAATGTTTTTAGGGATATGTTTTTTTCTAAAATAGACATAAATTTATCTGAGAAGATTTTTGTGCTATATCTCGATAACATTAAGAAAATCTTTTAAAATTAATCCTTATTATTCAATTTGAAATAGATAATCTCTTCAATATTCAAAATTCATTTTGGGACTCTTTTGTCTATGAAATCATTACGCCGCTATCTCAGCCAATGAGAAGCAACGTTATAAACGGCGACGCAATTTTGTCTTTTATGGTCTAATTTAGTAATTTTTAAGCAATATTGAATTATTCAATCATCAACCATACATATCAATAACAGAACTAAAAAAAATCTAAATATTCCGAAAAAGAAAATGTTTGCTAATCCTAGTCCGATTCCGAGAAAGGAAGTTTTCTTTAACTGCGTTTGCTATTTTTTGTCCGATCACAATTATGAATTCAAAAATCAGAAAACTTACCTAATCACTGTGAATTGTAGTACACAGGATCTCCGATCTACTGTTAAGATACGCATTCTGTAATATATTCTATAATATGTAAATATTAAGGATAGTGAAATTCTACCCGAGGGTCACAAAATGTTGTAAAACCCGAGACTTGACAAGATATACCCTCAACCATCCTTACTGGGGAAACCCTAATCAAAATAAAGGCTAAAGTAATGCAGTGTCGATAAAGACGTTTATAGAAAGACTTATCCGATGGGACTCTTAAACAGGAAACGATTAGGCATCAGACCACAATGATACTTCCGGTTCGTTGTAGACGAATGTAGTGCATTTTGATTTTTAGGAGTGCTAAAAATAATTATGTCTTAGCTATTGCAGTTATGTGTATACCTAATTCTAGTATAATTTCTGTTCTACCGGGAAAATTTTGTTGTAACCCATTTTTGGAGGTTTATTGTATGGTAAGACACACCGTGTTATAAGGCTTGAGTTGTGATTTGTTGTCATTTTCGGATTTTTCTGTTATATTGTACATATGTCTGTTGGTGACATGTATGCAAAAATATCTCGAAAACGAGCAGGCTTTGGAATACTTTCTAACTCAATTGCGGCTTCAGAATATATAGCTTAATTTAATTCTAGTGTAATAAATTTAAATTAATTTAATTATAAATTCAATAAATTTTATATATACGTTATTTTCATTTTTCTTTGGTATAATAATCAATAAGTAATTGTGGTCTGAGACCATAGTTTGGACTTTGGAACTTCGTATTGAAAGAAAACAAGAAAACTATATGTAATAGTCTTAATTAAAACAGTGTTAATGCATTATTTGTTAAAATTGCTTTGTTTTCTTGATATCATAAAGGAAATAATTTAAAACAAGAAAACATGAAAAAATATAGCTAGTTATGATTGAGTTTACATTTGGAATAACTAGTAATTTTGTATTATTCATTAAGATATATTCACATTTTCACTGCAGCACACATTTTCCATATGCTTGTGTAAAATGGTAAGCAAAGAAACTGAAATAAATCGTATTTGAAAGAGGAAAAAATAACAAAAATAGCATATTACCATATAAGATATACCAATTACCTCTCTTGATAATGAAAGTAATAAAACAGAGACATTCTAAAGAATCGATCGTAGGACGAAGTTAGACACATAGGTAATTAAATAATGTTTACATTTGACATCCATTATTTAAATACAAAAGAAATCACTGGACGTCAGGATATTTTTCCCGTTTCTTTATACAGTTGTTAATTAAAAAAGGTTTGCATTATATATAGATATAATACATATATGTATTGTTTACATTTTTCCAAAATTGTGTTTTGTTCTACGCTAGTATTTGCGTATATTATATATATAGTGAACAAGCCTAGTGTTAATATAATACTATAAATCAACACATTATTGACATACACTGCATGCACCACAGTTCCAGGACTATCTGAGTTCAATCAAATAGGAGTTTCACCAGCATTTACGTTCCAAGGTCTAAGTATCTAATTATCTACGTGTAAAATATCTCATAGCACATGCCTTAGCGATACATGTACAGGAAATTAGATTTAATGAAGTAGTTCGTAAGCAGCACTTAATGTCAAACAATGTCCTCAATCGTAAAAGTTAATACCTGTAGCCGTCATATTGCTCAACAGTAAAAATGTAGTTTTTAATTAGCATAAAATGCAATGAAACATTCCGTCAGCTGTAAAATATCTCGTTGCAGTGAATCACATATCTACGAAACGTCTACATTCTTGGTTCATGAAGTCTGTAAAATATATGATGGTTTACCTATATTCGTCATAGTTTACAGTATGAAATCGCCCAGACATCATTTTTTTATTGTTATAGATAAAATTTAATAAATCTGAAACGGATGATATAATAAGCAATCTTCCAAAATGTCATACTGATTATCTATCTCAAATGAAATGAAATTCTCAAGTGAAAAGACAAAATCTGTTTTGTTTTTGTGATATGCTATGTCAATTTTATGACGTTAATTGTTCCGATGTCATGAATATCACTATTTAAATCATTACAAAAACAGAATATTGTGAAGCCCTGTGTCCATAACAACAAACTATGTATAATCATCCTATAAGCACATTTCGATATAGCAGAGAATTACTCAATACAAATTTCGAAGAAAAGTTAAGTTCGAATCAGCCCCTTAGTCATCTAAGATTTGATTTTACATATTTAAATATTTGTCCACATCATGTCTTAAAATACTTGTAATAAAATTCATATGCATAAATCCGTTTCAAGTGTTAAATAACAGCTTTTCACAGCATGCACCAAAACCTTAGGTTGGTCATTTCGACCCATTGGTTCTTGCTGAATTCTTAAATCCAGCATCTTCTTCCTTAAAATGATTGTTTATGCCCATCTCATAATCCTAGTATATAATTTTCACATCAAATTAGAAATCCAGCATTTAATTTCTTGAATTAACTCTTATATATGCGGAGACTCAAATGCATGCATTGAATAAAATGAGCCATAGTGAAAGTTTGTCCTCTGATGCGCCCTGTGAAAAACGTGGATTTTAACTAGAATTACCTCAAGTCTCAGATCGCACGATGATGCATGTTTTTGGTAATTGAATAACTACTGTAATTAATATACTACTTTTTCGCAAATAAGATCATTGGTATGTTACATGTATTCAAAAATCAAAAATGGTCAGCTTAAGATCAAAACGACTAATATGCGCCATACTGCTTTATATCAGGAATCTAGCTACCAACCACATTGTTTAAGTGGATACATCTACTCGGCCACTGTCGCCCTGTAAATTGTCAAAAACCAGGAATAATAAATGTATAAAACTAGAATTTGTCATTGGACAATTTGACGAGCTTTTATATCAGCTACATATCATATAAGGTCTCCAGGCCTTTCAAAAAGTCAATGTCATTGATATGAACAAACTTAGTAACCATTTATCTCAGTATTCTGCACATCAGGTCACTGTACCACTATTGACAAGTACACCTTATCGGATGTACCACCATGACTCATTTGTCACGCAAGCATGTATACGCTGGAGTTTGTAATTTATGCTTTGAAATTATTTTGTCTTACCGAGGTAAGTATCTTTAACGGTCAGGTATTGCTGGGCGGAAACGCGTCACAGGTAAGTGTGCACGGACTGACTGTGAACGGCGGTAGACATGTTTCTTTGTTGTCGTGTACCCGGTATGGATTTACCGACATATTACGCCGTGTGATTCAGGCACAGATTACAGACTGTGGTAAGTAACCTTTCTGCTTTATTTCTAGATTATTTGCGTGGGTATTTTGATGTTGTACCCGTTATTATCGAGTCAATCAATCTAGGTATCTGTGCGCTCCAGTAAATCATTCAACCGTGGCAATTACATTGTATTTAATTTGTTTGCTATTTCATACTATATCTCATGTATTCTATGTGTATGTTGATATACTATGTTGTGATAATAATAATATGCAGTTGTTTATGATATTTTAAATTACATACTTTCTATCGATATCCGTTCTCGATTATAAACCTGAGTGGAAGATTATTAGTATATACCAGTAAATGTTAGTTTATGTACATTTTGGAGCCGCACATAGGTAGTTAGTGCTTTAGATATGCTTTAGTCAATTCATACATAGCTGGTTATGTTAAGGTAATAGTCAAATGTTATATTTTTTTGATATTATTCTGTATTTAAATCTTAAAAACGTTACGCGTGTAAATGTGAGTGATTAGTCTATTTTGTAGTATTAATTATTAATTGTAGCTTCGCATGACGGGATTTGAAGCCCAGGGATCATGATTCAGCCAGGACCAGTATAAGGACACCTATCTACATTATTAGCATCAGGACCGACCCGGATACTACACCCACTCTCATCCGACAGGGTTAGGTCAGCGATAGTTCTTGATAGTTCTGAACAAACGTTCAGCAACAGGTTGGCGGCTGTAGATTGCATCAACCCTTTTCCTACGGGAATACATTGGCAGTGCTGTCGATATTGGGCACTGTTGAGGCCATTGTGTGTGGTATCTTTAGACAGGTTCTGGAACTCTGGTTTCCCATTGGTTTCTTTATTTGTTATTTGCCTGAAGTTACACTGACATTTTAGGGTAATTAGTATGAGAATGAGAGAGTTAGTGAGAGTGAATAGTTGTTTTGTGAATATATGCTATTTCCAATACTAATCATTCATTGTAAATAAATATCATCATTGTTTGTAATCAATATCTTCCGTTGTCATTTCCTGTAGTAACAACCGACGCTCTTCCACGTTAACATCATTCAACACCTGATCTCTACATGAGAGGGAAAAGTCCAATGCATTACCCGAAAAACATAAATCCTCCTTTTGGGAGTGCATTAGGTCTTTCCCTGATCATTGGCAAATCAACACTGACAGCTCAAAAGATGGTGACAAAACTGCAGCAGCATGCTGTACATCTAATCACTTTTCCTCTATCCGACTTTGAGATGTTGCCTCCATTCTATGTGCTTTCTGTTTGGTTCTTGACCATTTCGCAGAACATCACATTGAAAAGGTAATAATCTGTTCCGACTCTCTGTTGGTCCTTCAAGCTTTGAAATCAAGACATTCTAGAAATATATTTATCCAAAACTCAAATTACTCATCTCTGGATTCCCTGTCATGTGGGTATAATGGGGATTGAAAACGCCGATAAAGCTGCTAAGACTGCTCTTCGTCTATCACAAACAGATTTGAAACTACATACACTGACATCAAACCTTCATTTCAGTCAATTAAACAACTTTGGCAACAAAGGTGGTCTACAGAAACAAACATTATACTGTTTGAAATACAACCTACACTTAATCCTAAACTGTCCTGTCGGAGAGACCGCAGAATGGAAGTTGTTCTCTCTTGGCTCCGAACTGGACACACATAGTTTACACATTCCTATCTAATGAGAGGGGATGATCCTCCTACATGCCATGCAAGTGATGCTCCTCTTACATTGGAGCATATTTTAGTGCACTGTATTGATTTTATACACATATTACGACCTCTCCGACATGTACACTTTGTTCCTTGTCGTGAGACATAATCGTGTTCTCAATTATCTTTAAAAAACAAAATATGACCGTTTTCTTGTCTTATCATCGTATCAATTCAACATTTCATCGCTTCATCAACATTGTTCATGAGTTTCCTCTTGTGTTTTAGCCAAATACATTTTATCCCATGCAAATATTTTATAAATCAAACATTAACAATATTTGCTTTAATTCTTATTTGCCTTTTCTTATCCTGACCTTTTATATCCAACCATTGTTTATATTATATCCTTATATTTATTCCTGACTTATAGTTTGGCCCTAAATGACCTTGGTTGTCGATGGGCCTTAAAACTCAAACAAACAAAAAGCAAGTTCAATGCCTTATCGCTTACCAGTTTGGAGATCTTTTGTATACAACTTTAAAAACAGAAGAATAATAAAAAACAGAACAAAAACCTTACGTGAAAAGTCCTTATAAAGTTACTCATTTAACATTTATTACATATACCTAACGCTGATACTGCATGAGGAGTTTGGACTAGATTAGAAACCATACAAAAATAACAAGCAGAAAATTATAATGACCTGGTAAAAATAGTTCGAAAAACACCTTCACAATGTAAGAAGATTACCTTCAAACTTCTATCTTTTGTAGTAAAGCATACTTACAACATTGAACAAGAAGGAGGACAAATTCATATTTTTAAGCAGAATTTGTATAAATTTACATTTTAATTTTATTTTAATATTTGTAGTTTTTTTAAGCTGTAAAAATTCATAATATTAGGTATCTCGTAAAAGTACTTCTTAGCATATAGTTTTCTTTCAAGTATCAATAATGGGCACTTTAATGAATAATGAAATTCATACCAATATCATCGGTATCGCAAGGACACATTTTAATTTGTTAATTTATATCATTTCATCAATACGTTCCACAATGAATTGATAGTTACTTGTTCTAAATTTACTCATATTTGGTCATTATCATTTTATATTTAAAAAAATATTCAACAAAATTTCAGTGTTTTTTTATATATAGCAGATTGACATCGATAAATACAAAATGTCATCTTTATTCCATTAAAAAACATGATCACGCTATATTTTTTAACTTGACTTGATCTTTTACCCGTCTTCAAATCATGTTGTCTCACATTTAGCATTTCGGGATAGCATGTGGTGATCATGTAAAGATCGTGAAGCCGGGCAGATAGTTATATATCGTGGCACGACCTTCACATTGAAAGTCTATTTAAGTCATGTTTCCGTATCTATTCACGGTTTAAGTTATATATGCCGCAACTGAGAGACAATTTTGACCTTATTGTTTTCTTCAGTAATCTATTGAAAACCTTAAGTTTTAATGAATTAATTTGCGATAATCATCCAAAAGGCCAGAAAAAATACATATGATGCTTTATGCATTGTGAATTTTGTTGTTATACAACATAATGTATGTAGGTTTAGGTGAAAACATTTAATATCACTTTGAAAATATGAAATGAAACTTGGTCTACTGCTCTGACCGTATATATGTACTCATTTCACTGCACTGAACATCTACATGAAAATACTTATAAAGATTTTTACAGCGACATAAAAACATGTTCAGCTCTTCTTTATAGATATCTGTAATTACAAAATGAAAACCTATGCATTGTAAATAATATAATTATTAGATGTGTTGGTGGTGAATTAGATATTAAAAGTATTCTTGATTCGTGAGTATGAAAAAAGCGGTATATATAACTTAAACGTCTTGACTGTAATTGAAATACCTGTCCGTCTTTTGTTGATACGCGGATTTTGCTAGCGATTACCAGATCTTGGTTTCAAACTGGTGACCTAGAGTGTAAGGGTCAAGGTCAAGCACCTTGCAGCTCATCAGTGGATGATTTCATAAGATAAATGATATATAATAATCCGATGATTTTGCAATATCTCTAATTTTTTTATACCTTTAATATTTTATTTATGATCACTTCGTAAACGATTCTAAATACATACGTCGAATGTTACTTTTCATAAGGTTCGTTAAAATTAATTTACACAGGAAACTTTGCATTTGTTTGTTATTATAAACTTATCTTAGGCCATGTGGGAAAAGTAGTAATTCCCACACTGTGGATGAAAAATGTTGTCGAAATTTCGAGGCGATCTACCCCTTTATCGAGACATAGAAATAACAAATAACATATTAATGGCGGTCACAACAGTTCGCAAAAAAACATACACGATGAACACATATAGCAATTTAATTAATAATAGAGTTCTATATGAGATAAATTTTATGAAATGCTAGATTCAGTGATTAATTTGAAAATCCGCCTGATGTTATATAACTATGATGACGTAGTTTCAATTTGGTGGTTGATATTGTATGAAACAACATGTATTGATAATAAAAACAGAACATTTTAAGGTATTCAATTTAACACTAAGTTATGATTAAAGTACATTTGGCAGAGTAAGCAAGTAGATAGATTTCAGGTAATTTATATAGGAGAATGACTAACGGTTATCTTACTTTCGGTCAATGATCAATGGATATCTAACTTAAGGACAATGACCAATGACTTTCTAACTTAAGGACAATGACCAATGGCTATCTAGATTTAAGACAATACCCACACGTTATCTTTGGTATAAGACATTGACTGGTAAGTAACTCTACTAACATAAACATGATTTATGTACAAGAAGAGAAAATAACAGTTTTCATCGTAAAAAATAATCACAAAGGGCAATTCGATGATTTACATCATCGCTGTTTTCTTTGTGCTTCATTTACAATGGTAAGTCGACAATATAGCATCGGCAAAACAACGAAGAAATAGACAATTCACAAATATTGTATACTTTGTAATATAATTCATCAGAATAATCCGTTTAGTGTAGGAGAATAGCATTGACCGATCTTCCTATACTCTTTAAACCTGCTACAGGATTACCAACTACCAACAACTACAGCTTGGAGATAAAGTTCATCCTCCTATGGACTATCGAATATCTTTATGTGTTGGTAAAATCCAATTTCGTGTTCCTATAATACTGATATTCAAAGCACCATATCTTAGGAAAGTTGTGTTTTTCTGATTTTGAAATCAGTGTTAGTAAACTTAACATGTTCTCATCTGTACAGGGACATGAACCGTCGAAAAAGAACATGAGGTATTGCTGTTGACTTGAAGATTGTTGTGTTGTTTGTAAATTTTGACAAAATATGCGAAAACCTTACAAGTCCTTGAGGTTGGGTTCGTAACATATTTCAGTCACCAAATAATTATGCCATTATGTTAACTATAGCAGGTACAAGGAGCGTTTGTTTGACCAGGTTTATTTATACAAAGCATAGGCTTCGAGTCATGTTTGACCTTGCCACGTAACTGGCGGTTGCAAATCATATCATGAGAATATGGCATATAAAAAGGCACCAAAATGTATCCCATACAATATATTATGCGTAATACACTATTTCATTATATACTGAATACTGAACATGACACAAAGACAAGTTTTGAGTAAAAAAGTATAGGTATCCAAACTATCATGAGTCTTAACAAGGCCTAAATTTTAAATTCAACTATTAATAGGTGACGTTCTGTTATAATGATTTTGATCTTTCGTTTAAAATCTTGAAGTGTATTAATTTTCTAATATTACGTACAAAGGCCGCAAAATGACTTATTTATTTGTCAGTGATTTGTTTGCATGAACCATTCTAAAAATAAACAGAACCACTATCGACTCTATGTTAACCGAGAAAAGTAAAATTGGACTTGGGATAAAAGAGCGATAAGCAGATGGCGGTATCATGTCTTTTGGCCTAATAAACACTATAAAAGGTGTTCTAAACGAGGCAGTATACCACTCTACTACTGACAGACATAATGAACACTCTTACAGGACTGGTTTTGGCTCTTTGTGGTAAGTAGATCTGTTCTATCTAAGGACAACACTGGTGTAGATAACCTATATATAATCATGATCAATCCGTTTATTCGGTATAAATTTCATCTGTAAATGACAAATGGGAATTTTTGCAAGTTTACCACAGACAGTACTGCAGGGTAAGCGTTGTGCCATTGATTTCTTTTCCTTTGTTTGTTTTGTTAAATCTCATCTAGATTTAATCTAAAAAATAGTATTTGAAACAAGTTAAGCTACTTTAGCTTTTTCCTGTAAACTGACCATTTGAGTCACATGCCGGCTTGCAATAGTTCATGATTACATTTGTCCCTAGAAACGTATACGTCTGGTACTTTGTATGTACCTCGGAAGTGATTATCACGCAGGTTAAATGATTATAAAGTACTATATACATATGTATGGTTTGGGCCCTTGTTGGTCGCCAAATCCATCGATGTTTTAAACTAATAGTTAAGAAATCAAATTATTGACATGTGATATTTCTGATTTGATTGTTACAAAAGTTTTCTAATTTCCCAGCTTTAAGTTGCCATGGTAATCATCCGAAATATGCATAAACTAACTGAATTGACTGAATTAACAGAAAAATAACTGAGAAAATGTTTGACATTTTTTGCCTATTCTTTTATTGTTTTTGTCTAAGAAACAGTAGAACTTTATCTACAATCTTGAGAAAACTTATTTCTTATTCTGAATATGTAGATACCTAAGATACATGTTTAGGAGAAATATAAAGTTGGTTCAGGGATGCGCTCTATGGTTTCTAAATGAAAACAATGACCAAAATGGATTAAATTTCAACATTTTTATAATGTTTGCATATGTAAGATGGTTATCATAGCAAATGTAACTGCAATTATGCATGATTATAAAAGATGTAATCGATAGCTAATCAAAATTTTAATCACTAAATAACTTTTTTGAAAATTTGATGGAATTGTGGTAATCTTAGGTTAGTTAATGTAAGAATTAACTAAGAATCTGGTGCTTGCAATGGCTGATGTTAACAGTTCACTTCATTTGCACGAGATTAACTTAATTTGATTTATGATACAATACATATATATATATAGTAAAAATCAACTTATCTTGCGAAGGTATAAATATCAGAAAAGAAAATGCCTGAAGACTTCGTTTGACTATATCAAATGTCTGTGCTTATATACAATGTATCATAATGTACAGTAACTTTTTAATATGCATAATTATCATTGTTATATATATTTGAAAAATGAAATAATATCTGTTTATATACTACAAAATTATCACTGTATGACACATGAAACTCATTCTGTTTATATACAACATAATTATCATTATATTAAATAAATGAATTGCATTCTGTTATTTACTCTTTGCTTTACATACAGTGACATTGGTGGTTTGTGAAACCTGCCACCATAGTGATGATTGTCATGACACCACGTGTACAGCTGGGAACAAGACATGCGTTGAAATAGCAGAACAGCACCTGTGTACCTGTGTTCACTTTCACACAGCTAACCCATGTAAGTGGCCCATTAAGGAAAAGATGTAGAGTTAACTTGGTATAGTGAGTCAGGGGAAATGTGTGATGTTGAGTAAAAAAAACGCGAGATAATGAAGTGTTATAGCATAGGATATTGGATGAAACGTACATTAGAACGTGATATGATTGGTCAAAAGTACGTTATCAAGAGATATAATGAATCAAATATACATAATCACGTGATATAATAGGTCGAAAGTACGTTACCACGTAATATGATGAGACTGAAGTACGTTATCACGTGATATATTGAGGCAAAAGTACATAATCACGTGAGATAATGAGTCAAAAGTAGCATTATAATACCAATAAATACCAATGTCATATAAATATAGTTTTCATAAAAAATGAAAAATTACACTTGTAATATTTTCTCTGCAATTTCATTATAACTTGTATGTATCTTACAGCGTGTACCACAGCTGATGATTGTAGCACAATTAACTGTGCCCAGCAACACGGACCCCACTCCCACAACTACCACTGTGTAGATAACCACTGTGCTTGTGAGGGTTTGGGACATAACCACCAAGGTCATCAGCCTAATACTGACCATCACCAAACTGGACAACAGCATCATAACAATGCACCACAACAACACCATCAAAACTGACCAGGTAACAATGGCAACAACACCATTAAATTGACCAGGTAAAAATGAGAACACCACCATCAAACTGACCAGCATCCATCTATCTGACCTGGTAACAATGACAACAACCATTTAACTAACAGGTAACACTGACAACAGAAGTGGCAAACTGACCAGGTAACAATGACAAAATTATCACCGAATTGACATGGTAACAATGACAACAACACTATGAACCTGACCAGGTAACAATGACAACAACACCATCAAACTGACCAGATTTCAATGACAACAACATCAAACTGACTTGGAAACAATGACAAAAGCAGTGTCAAACAGACCAGGTTTCAATGACAACAACATCAAACTGACTTGAAAACAATGACAACAGCAGTGTCAAACAGACCAGGTAACAATGACCACAACACCATCAATCTGACCAGGTAACAATGACCACAACACCATCAAACTGACCAGGTTTCAATGACAACAACATTAAACTGACCTGGTAACAATGAAAACTTCACCATCAAACTGACCAGGTAACAATGACAAAATTATCACCGAATTGACAGGGTAACAATGATAACAACACCATGAACATGACCAGGTTACAATGAACCACAACAACAGTAAAACTGACAACTGATTAGGTGACGATTGTCATTTTATCTTTAAAAGCGTGACCTCAAATATTGTTACTGTAATAATAATCCCAAAACGACATTGGCTAAATGTTGACGAAATATAACATAACCTATTCCACAGTTATAACCATATACTAACTAAATGTAATGACGAAATGCACAGAATATATATTTCATAGCTGTGACAATATACTGACGAAATATAACAAATATATATCATGCTTGTAACTATATACTGACGAAATGTAACATATCTATTTCATAGCTGTAACTATACACTAACGAAATAGGTATGACAATATCTATTTCATAGCTGTAACTATACACTAACAAAATATAACAATATCTATTCCATAGCTGTAACTATATACTAACGAAATGTAACAATATACATTTGATAGCTGAAACTATATATACTGACGAAATATGATAATACCATGTTTACTTGTCACTATAGATGGACAGGATATTTATTTTTTTGTAATTTCCTTCTGTTGCAGAGAAGTGATTCATTCAGGTGCCAGTAGATTTCGAAGGAATGACAAACAATTGACTTTAAATGCCTTAATTCCTTTGATTAGTCTTTGAGCAAATAAAATTTACAAATCTATCATTGTTTTGACAGTCATTTACTACAAATACAGAGAAATAAGGACTCTTTAACCGATTTTAAGGGGCATAATTATTTCATTTTGCCATATATTGTTTTATTGTTCTAACATTTGCGAATATTGTTAAATATATTTTTAAACAAAAAAATGAACGAGTCGAAACTGTACGTATTATTTTATATTTAGTTTATAGTGCCCTAATGCTCATATATTTGTCAAATAAGAATGTTTGCCTTCATACAGAGTTTAAAATGATAACAAAACTGTGTCCAGCCTACTTAGACTCTAACAGTCTATCGAACATACCAGTCAAACGAGATCTTCCAAAAAATGGACAAAAATGTTTTACCAACACATAAAACAGTTCAAAATCAAATGGGTATGAGCCATAAATAGTTAATTTTATTTAAAAAAAACGACACTATAAACGGTATTTTCATTAGATAATGTTAGATGTCAGTTCTTAAAAATTCTACTGTTAGTGTTTAACTGTCAATATTCAATGAACGGTGTTCTTTCAACAAAGTACCCGAAGGCACGGGTCTGATCATGTAATTTAAGCTTAGATTTCGGAGTAAAACTAAATGATTTTTCCACGACTCAAGTTACTGGAAATATATGGATTAGTACTGTTGAAAACACAACATTGTTCGATATATGAATTTTGCATTCGCCACATTTATTAGCAGTGAACTATACTAGATGATATTTTCAGAGAAAAAACAATTGCGCCAATGCCTCTTCCGCAAAGTTTATTTGGATTTGAAATGACCGCCTATTTATTTCTTAACACGCCAAAAAGCCATCAAATCCCACCGCCTTGACAATTTTTTGTCCACGTCATGTCGACTTTCAAGAAGTGAACTGTACATATGAATCTTCTGGATATCAATAGATGAATAACGAATTAATAGATAATCTTTCATGCAAGTTAGACAAACGATAGTCATTCTTATCAATGATTTTCGGCATATTTTTTTTTATTGACATTCAAGATTACTTGATTATCCGTCAAGGAAACATGTGCTTATTAGTTCATAATTTCCTATATGCAACATAAAATTTTATTTGTTTATACTCATTGTCACACATTCATGTTATGTATTATTCATTGTCGTCTATCAAAGACATTATTATATTTGAGTTATCTCCCTTCCATTGAGACGACAATCATTGTAAGTGCATTCCTATTTTGTAGGGAAAAGACGTATAAAGACCTTCAAATACCTTTATGGTGAAAATCTTTTGAAAAATGAAACGTGTTATTTTCAGTTGTTCAGAGACCGAATGATCGAAATATTTCTAAAAGTGAAAAATAAATGAAATTAACACTCAGTTGTAATGGTGACAAATAAAAATACATAAAATAGTATACATTTTTATTTCTGTTGCCTTCCTTGATCAATAGTTTTAACAATAACTTATCACAAAATTCCCAGGACACGTGACTAACAGTTTTGGCCTTGCCCTTGATAGCTCGTGATATTGTTCACATATCATTTCCGATTATTTGTACTTTTGTGTTATATGACGTCATGCATATGAAAATCGTGAAACAACACAGCTGACGAAGGTAAAATATACGTTTGTTTGTCTACGGCTACCAGGGATTATCCGTGAAGTTTGATATAAGCAATGAATTGATAATTAAGGTATGAATGCCAACTGCACAATGAAAAAATTAATGGAGGGCCGAAGTTGGTTTCCAGTTCCTAGATCGAACTCAAAAATTTCAATATTCTTTGCCAAAGTTTACAATATTATTATACAAATATTTTGCTCAATGCAATCTAATATGATATATAACATTTTTTTTCTGGTACATCATGGCACCAGATTCATTTGATTCTTACATTTTTGACATTTTTTCAAAATTAGGTCATCTTGAACTACAATGTACTTTTTGACACTAAGTTATATTTTCAAAATGTTTTCAACAAATAAATGCATTATTATTCACGAAAAGTCATTAAAAATATCATTTGGTTCAAACAAAACAGAAAAGTGACCCACCTGTGAAACCCTCCATAACTCACGATGGACTCTCACCTGGCCTTAATTATATGTCAAATCGTAATATTCTAACTCACGGGTATCTGTAAACAAAAAAATAATGCTTTTCGGCCTTGGCCGCTGGGAGGCGCAAATTGACACTCCTTCTTCATGTAAATCAGCTATAACTGTTGCACTAAGAGTTCATTAAATCAACACGGGTCCAATTATTGTTGAAATAATGACCATTTATTTTGCTCTGCCAGCGATAAATATCTTTCATTTGAACATTTTGTATTTGGTTTTATGTATTGATAAAATAAAATTATAACCGCTGTATGTACACGGAATTGTGAGTAAACATTTGCATGATTGAGGTTTATTTTATATCTATGACATTAACAATTCAAATATCAGTTATTAATGTTTGTCGCGTTGTGTCTAACTTCAATTATTACATCAAATGTCAGCTTCTGATGTTTTTCGTATTGTGTCAAAAAAGATAGCTCTGTCGTTACCCTACTCATTGATCCGGTTCCTGGTTTGTAGCCGGTCCAATTAGGATTCCTTCCTTTACAGTCTCTATTGAGTCGGAGGAGAATGATCGGTTGATTTGTCCCTGTCGGGCGCTTAGGTTTTCGCCTTGTTAAAAATAGGGGACGAGGTACTATTCTTGCCCATTAAATAGGGTCTGCAGGATTTCTACACATATTAAAAATTAAATTCCACACCGAAAATTGACTAAAATGTTCATAATATTCCAATATGGATTATCTCATCTTGTCAGAAACAATTTTGAAAGGATTATTTTCTTTTAAATTATTTATTTTATCTACATATATTGCATCTTCAACTTCCAAAATTGATTAGATATCATTTTATTGAGAAAACTAGGACATATAATGTCATACAACCAGATTAAATCAGAAAAGTGTATTTTTTATCTGTTGAAGGACCTAATTATCAAAATGTTTTTAAAAGTAAAACAATAAATGAAATAAACATATAATATATTAAATTTAAGGGTGACAAATGATATATATCAAATATACATTTGTATTTCCATTGTCTTCCTTGTTCAATATTTTTACAATAACTGACCAAAAGAATCCCAGGGCACGTGACCAACCGTTTTGGCCTTGCCTGTGATAGCTCGTGATATTGTTCACATATAATTTTCGATTATTTGTACTTTCGTGATTAGATGACGTCATGCATGTGAAAATCGTGAAACAACACAGCTGATAAATTTAAAATATATTTGTTTGTCTACGGCTGCCAGGGACGATCCGATAAGATCAAGATAGGAAAAATTGGCAATTAACGTTTTGATGAGGCAATAACTGTAGGATTAATTTAAGACATGATACTACGTTTCCGAATTTGTTTTTAATCTTTAAACTAGTTACATAATATATATTAATTTGATAATAGCAAGATGGTGTATAATGAAAACAAACATGGCATATCTATTTATCAAAATACTGCAGACAAATTACTATGTTTAACGTTGTTCATAAATGAGCTTAAGCTTAAGTTACAAATTGGTTTGAGTCATTTTTTAAAAATACATTTAAAAAAGAAAAATAACTTTTGACTTTTCGGCAAAGTTAGCATTCCATCTGATACATGTACGTAAATCAGGTGTCAACAATATATTATTTGGGACTGCGCTGAGAGCTCGATAAAGACGCGACGCAACCATCATTGTGAAAGAACATTTGCGATGAACATTTAATTATAACGATAAATTCTATACGTTATGGACTCACTTTTAAGCCAATCAATCCTCAGCTAACAACGTTCTTAACACGTACAAGTTAATGTACAATATACACATACTCGCTCAGTTTTTCACACTCTCTATCATATCGTTATATGTTGTATATCGTCACACGAATAAAAAACAGTCATTCAATTAACCATTAGTTCAGTTAAAAATCTAAACGTTGGCTTTGAAACATTACGTGTATTACTTATTAAAAAAAATACTTATCATAACTGTAAAACGGAATTATGAGTAAGCGTTTGCAAGTTTGAGGTTTATTTTATACCTATCACATCAACAAACCAAACATTAGTTATTGAGGTTTTTCGTTTTGTGTCTAGCTTTGATTAGCACATCAAATATCCGTTGACATGACAATATCTATAAATAAACATAACTTCCCAGATATGTAAGTCACAAAATGTGACTTGGGATAAAACAGCGATAGCCATCTGGTGCTGAAATGTCGGTGGAATGAGGGCTATAAAAGGCTTGGATAGGTTCTTCCCGTACCACTGGACTACAGGCAGACATAATGAACACTCTTACAGGACTGGTTCTGGCTCTTTGTGGTTAGTACATATGTTTTATTGAAGGACAACACTGGTGTAGATAACATATATAGAAATATAGTAAATCTTTATATTTTTTTTTTTTTAGTTTTCATTTTAAAATTTGGAACTTTTGCAAGTATATCACAGACAGTGCTTAAGCGCAAGCGTTTTGGCATTTTTTCTATTGATTTTGATCTCTTTTTAATTATTAAAACCCATCTATTAATGAGACTTCGAGTAAAGAGAACTACTTTCTGTTTTTAAATTGATAATTATATTCCCACGTCGACTTGCAATAGTTTATTGAACAATGCTTCAAGTTAACAATGGTAGGTTCATGGAGTCTGAATTAAGAGGAAATATAAATATTTAATTTTATCTGGTTACATTTGTCCTCCCGATTACCTGGTACTATAGATCAATCGGGACTAATGTAAAATGAGATGATACAATGCTAATCACGCACATTAAAGGATTAAATATGTGTTTGTAATGATAAATAACTGAGAGATAACGAACATTAGATTATAAGGGGATCCAATACAAAAACAATTAAACATACAAGGGCAAGTATAGTTTCTCTGATAGTGACATTGTAACTAGTGTTTAATCTATCTCAAATGTATAATAACCGGGTAGTTATAAATAACTGTGAACAGAAGCTTTTTCACATGAATCAAATGAATAAACATTAGTATATGATAAATAAAACAAATCCTGTTTATATCATACATAATTATTATTATATCACAAATGAAAATTGTCCTTTTTATATACTACAAAATTATCATTATATGACAAATGAAATACATTTTGTTTGACAAATGAAATACATTTTGTTTGACAAATGAAATACATTTTGTTTATATAATACATAATTATCATTGTATGGCAAATGAAATAACATCCTATTATATACTACATGATTATAATCACATCACAAATGAAATATTGTTTATGTATTGTATACTTAATATACAGTGGCCTTTGCGGTTTGTGAAACCTGCATTCATACGGATAATTGTCATGACACAACGTGCACAGCTGGAACCAAGAAATGCGTGGAAGTAGCCGGACAGCACCTGTGTACCTGTGTTCACCTCAACACAGCTAACCCATGTAAGTCACCGACTAAGGGAAAGATGTAGAGTTAATTTGATATAGTGAATCAGGGGAAATGTGTGATATTAAGTCAAGGAAAACGCGAGATAATGAAGGTCTATAGCGTGAGACAATAAGCCGAGCGTACATTAGATCGCGATATCTTGAGTCAAAAGTACGTTATCACGTGATATAATGAGTCAAAAGCACGTTATCACGTGATATAATGAGTCAAAATATATAATAATGTGATATAGTGAGTTAAAAGTATGTTATCACGTAACATAATAAGTCAAAAGTACAGTGTTCCGGAATGAAAATTGTTCTACATATACATTCCATTAAAGACCATTGTGATATAGATTAAGTTTGATAATTGTTTTCATATCAATTAAAAGATAGCACTAGAATCAGTTTCTCGGCAATTTCACTATAACTTGTATGTATGTATCTTACAGCGTGTACCACAGCTGATGATTGTAGCACAATTAACTGTGCCCAGCAACACGGACCCCACTCCCACAACTACCACTGTGTAGATAACCAATGTGCTTGTGAGGGTTTGGGACATAACCACCAAGGTCATCAGCAACCAGCACAAGGAGGGCATCTCCCCCCTAGTACTGACCAACACCAAACTGGACAACAGCATAATAACAATGCACCACAACAACACCATCAAAACTGACCAGGTAACAATGGCAACAACACCATTAAATTGACCAGGTAAAAATGACGACAACAACAACATCAAACTGACCAGGTAACAATAACAACAACATCAAACTGACCAAGTAACAATAACAACGACATCAAGCTGGCCAGGTAACAATAACAACAAAATCAAACTGACCAGGTAACAATGAACAACAACCCTTTTAACTGACCATGTAACAATGACAACAACAGTGTCAAACAGACCAGGTAGCAAGGACCACAACACCATCAAACTGACCACGTTTCAATGACAACAACATTAAACTGACCTGGTAACAATGATCACTTCACCATCAAACTGACCAGGTAACAATGACAACAGCAGTGTCAAACAGACCAGGTAGCAATGGCCACAACACCATCAATCTGACCAGGTAACAATGACCACAACACCATCAAACTTACCAGGTTTCATTGACAACACCATCAAACTGACCAGGTAACAATGAACAACAATACCATCTAACTTACCAGGTTTCATTGACAACACCATCAAACTGACCAGGTAACAATAACAACAACATCAAGCTGGCCAGGTAACAATAACAACAAAATCAAACTGACCAGGTAACAATGAACAACAACCGTTTAACTGACCATGTAACAATGACAACAACAGTGTCAAACAGACCAGGTAGCAATGACCACAACACCATCAAACTGACCAGGTTTCAATGACAACAACATTAAACTGACCTGGTAACAATAATCACTTCACCATCAAACTGACCAGGTAACAATGACAACAGCAGTGTCAAACAGACCAGGTAGCAATGGTCACAACACCATCAAACTGACCAGATTTCAATGACAACAACATTAAACTGACCTGTTAACAATGACAACAGCAGTGTCAAACAGACCAGGTAGCAATGGCCACAACACCATCAATCTGACCAGGTAACAATGACCACAACACCATCAAACTGACCAGGTTACAATGACAACACCATCAAACTGACCAGGTAACAATGACAACAACATCATAAAACTGACAAGGTAACAATGACAACAACATCAGTAAAACTGACAAGCGATTTACGATTTACCAATATCTATTTGATAGCTGTGAAAATACTATGACGAAATGTACCAATATCTATTTCATAGCTGTGACAGTATACTGACGAAATATAACAAATATCTATTTCATACTTGTTACTATATACTGACGGAATGTAACAATAACTAGTTCATAGCTGTAACTATACACTGACTAAAAGTAACAATATATATATCTTGCTTGTAACTATATACTGACGAATTGTAACAATATCATTTCATAGCTGAAACTATTCACTGACTAAATGTATCAAAATCTATTTCATAGTTGTAACCATATACTAACGAAATGTAACATTTCTATTTCATAGCTGTAACTATACACTAACGAAATGTAACATTTCTATTTCATAGCTGTAACTATACACTAACGAAATATAACAATATCTATATCATAGCTGTAACTATACACTAACAAAATATAACAATTTCTATTCCATAGTTGTAACTATATATTTACGAAATGTAACAATTTGATAGCTGAAATTATATATACCGACGAAATAAAATAATACCTTGTTTACCTGTCACTATAGATGGACAGGATGTTTAATTTTTTGTAATTTCCTTCTGTTGCAGAGAGGTGATTCATTCAGGTGCCAGCAGATTTTGAAGGAATGGCAAACAATTGACTTTAAATAATTCCTTTGATTAGTCTTTAAGCAAATAAAATTTACAAATCTATCATTGTTTTGAGAGTCATTTACCACAAATACCGAGAAATAAAGACTCTTTAACCGATTTAAAGGGGCATAATTATTTCATTTTGCCATATATTGTTTTATTTTTTTTTTTTATAATTATCTTTTTATTCGTGATTTTCATTCAGTACAATTAAATATACAAATACACTCAATAGACTCTCAAACACATACATACTTACGTAAAAAACATACACTCATATATTTAACACATGCATATACATTCACATACATACAAATACAAAACTTAAATTTCTAGTACATACGTAGAAAAAATTATACGAATTAGGAGTTTGGAGATGAGGGGAAAAATTATATTGTACTGAATATTAAGGAAAGGAATCAAAGACAGAGATTAGAAGAAAAAGAAAAAAGTGATAGAGTTATAAAGAAAGAAAAAAGGAAAATGAAAAGAAAAGAAAAAAGAAAAAAAAAAGTTAAGAGCTTAGGTAGGGATGGAGACGGAGGAACCAATAAACTGTATAAAAAAATCTTTAATCAAAAAAAAAAAAAAAAAAAAAAAAAGAAAAAAAAAAGCTATTTCGGCTTTGTGCAGGAAAGGGGAAGGGGGGGGGAAAAAATGAAATAAAATAAACAAATTATAAATATGGATTTAAAAAGTTTAATAAAGTAAATTGTGTGACAAAGTGCAATTATAACTTGATTAAGTTTTTCCCATTTTCTCCATTCATTTTCAAATTTAAGTTTTCTTTTTCATCTTTACTATTTGAAATATATTTTTTGAAATTGTATTTAATGGTCTTTAATTGTGTTGATAAGAGCGTTGATGCTTAATTGAGTTGTGGTAAACATCTCATTCTGAATATTATGCTTTTAATAATTAGATTAATTTCATTGTCCACTCTATTACTATGTGCGAGATAATTTTTTATGCAAGAGTCCAAAAAGAAAAGGCTTTGTTTATTAACAGGAAAAGGGATCTAAGAGAGCCTTGTATAATGTGTCATAAAACTATTCAAGTATAATCCTGCACTTCCGTCACACTCCGCATAAACAGTGTTGTAATTAGTTTCAGGCCTCAGTAGTTGCCAGAGTACACAAAGAGGGAGATAATACTCTGATTTTAAAACCAAAAATGAATTTGTTTGCCAAAATAATGCGGATTAATCTATATGTGGAACCACTTAGTTTAGCATTTGTGTAACATTAAATGGAATTTTATTATTTTCACACCAAGTTTCATGATCTATATTGTTAAAAATTGCCATTCCATTTTCTAGGACCGGACCGGTATTATATCGGACTTGTTTAAAAAGTATATAAAAACAGTTTTGATCCTTTTCTATCTCTTGAGAAGAGTAGTTGCAGATTAATAGGCATATATGGATAATGAATTTGTTTTCTTTTGTAAACATATGAAAAATTAGTTTTTGGTAGCTGAAACAAGACCTTTGGTACTGTAAAAAATTTGTGTTAACTTGGTAAATTCTGAATAAATTCTTGATATGTGTAAAATAAACTTCCTTCTACACTCTTAACATGTCATTTATGATACACACACCTTTCTGATAATATGTTTTTATAGAGATTATCTTTCCTATCCACCTTAATATCACTGTTATACCAAATAGGAGCCATCAAAATGTTTTCCTGACAGATTTTCTCGTTATATTTTGAGCTTAACATATACCACGATTTAAAAACATCACTCCAGAATTTATTTTTACATTTATTTTCACACATCTTTATATATTCCGAACCACAATTTGAAAGAAGATCAATATTGATAAAAGTTTTTAGAATTGTCTGCCATTTCTCTTTAGTCTGATAAAGTCTTCTTACCCATGTAAGTTTAAGAGAATTTATAAAAGCTATGGTATTTATCATTTTCAATCCTCCATTTGCATAATTTTGTGTGGTTGTCTCCCTTTTAATTTTGTCAGGTTTCCCATTCCATAAATAGTCAAATAATACTGAATTAAGTTTGCTTATAAATTTATTATCTGGATTGGGAAGAGATATAAAAAGATGATTGAATTGTGAGATAAGTAGGGATTTAATAATGTGAATTTTTCCTATAGGTGTTAAAGATCTTCTTTTCCATACTTTTAACAAAGATTTTAGTCTGATTAGTTTTTTGTCAAAGTTAAGTTTTGGCATTTCATGGAGATTTACACTAAAAACAATACCTAGCAATTCGAATTTTTCCTTCCCCCACTGTAATTTAAGTTCCGGTAAAAAAGAGTCTTCACTATATTTCTTGCTACCAATCCAAATCACTTGCGTTTTATCAACATTCATTTTAAGTCCAGAAATTTTTGCAAATCTATTAAGTTCCATAATTGATTCTTTTAGAGATTTCTCCGAACCGTCGAGTATAAGTGAAGTATCATCTGCATACTGAGATAACAAAATAGGACAATTTTCAACATTTACTCCTTTTATATCTTTATTATTTCGCAGTTTTATAGCTAGAATTTCAGCACAAAGAATAAACAAATATGGTGCGATAGGATCCCCCTGACGGCAGCCCCTCCCAATACCAAAGAAAGAAGAGATATTTCCACCCTGATTAATAGCAGATTGTACATTACAATGTAGAGTTTTAAACCAGTTTATAATACTATTTCCGAAACCAAATAAAAGAAGAACTTTTTCTATAAATAGCCACGACACCGAATCAAAGGCCTTCTCAAAATCAATCATCAAAAGCATGCCTGGTATGTCATTTTCCTCAGTATAATGCATAATATCATATATTAATCTAGTATTTACTCCAATATAACGCCCAGAAATAAAACCAGTTTGATCATCACTTATTAATTTATTAAGAACGGTTTTTATTCTATTAGCAATAGTACCAGATGCAATCTTATAAACAATGTTTAAAAGTGATATAGGTCTCCAATTTTTAATGAAATGCCTAGGTTTATCTGCTTTTGGTATGCAAGTTATAATTCCTTGTCTCTGTGTGATAGAAAGTTGCCCTGAACGGTAGCCAAAATTTATTGATCTTACAATAAAATCCCCCAATTTTCCCCAGAAACATTTAAAAAATTCTGTAGTAAATCCATCTGATCCTGGACTTTTATTATTTTTCATAAATTTTAAAGTTTGTCCTGCCTCTTGATATGAGATTTCCCCTTCCAAATGATCAGATTCTTCTTGAGATAACTTAGGCATTTCATTATAATTAAGATAGTTTGATAAATTCATATTTTGTATATTATCTTCTAGATCTGTATTTTCCGGAACACCATAGAGAGTTTTATAAAATGAACATACTTCCTCCAAAATATCTTCTTGTTTTGTTAATACCTTGTTACTTGGAGTCTGCAGTTTTGGTATTATTTTTGAGGTATAGTTTCTATTTTCCAAACTGAAAAAATAACTAGTTGGTTTTTCCCCTTCTTCTGCCCATTTTACTCTTGATCTTATAATACTACCTTTTATCTTATGTGATCTTATCCTCTCTAAATCCTTTTTCTTATCATTTAATTCATCTAAATTAGTGTTTTCCTGTGCCTCAAGTTTTTGTATCTCTTTCTTTAGATTATCTTCTCTACAGTTTTCTTGTTTTTTCTTATATGATGCATATGAAATTGTACATCCTCGGATTTCCATGAGCAAGGTTTCTAAAAATAGTTGATCATCAATAGAAAATTGAATCTCGGAATTAGCAATGTTTTCAATATTATTTAAAAGATAAACTGGTAAACAGTATTGCTTTTTCACTTTGCTAATGCAATTATTAACTAAATGCAGATAATCTTGGTCATACAGAAGAGAATTATTAATTTTCCAAGTACCTTTACCCCTTTTGAATTCATTTATTGTAAGAGATATATTTGGAAATGAATGATCTGATCTATACCCAGAATCTATGCCTGACTGGTCAATACTTGGCAGTAAACTCTCTGAAACAATGAAAAAATCAAGACGTGCTTGTTTCACTGGATTTTTTTTCCTCCAAGTATATCTCCTAACATTTTCGTGTTGTTCTCTAAAGACATCTATAAGACCAAAGTTTTCTATTATATCTAATACTTTTTCCCTGGCTTTTGGATTATTTATATTCTTGTATGTATTATCATAATCAAGAGTTGGATTTAAAACAAGGTTAAAGTCGCCACAAACAATAACATGATTATGGCCAAAGTCTTCAATAACATCGGAGATTTTTGAATAGAAGTCTGGACTATCCTGATTAGGACCATAAATATTAATAAGTGCAATATGTGCAGAATCGATTTCTATGTCTAAAGCTAAAAAATTTCCAGATAAATCTTTCTTCTCCTTGTGAACTTTAAACTCAAAGTTACTACTGAAAAGAATTGCTACTCCACGCGCATTCCCACGAAAAGACGAAAAATACGATTCGTAACCCCATTCATTCCTAATAATTTCTTCATTGTCCGCAGTAAAATGTGTATCTTGTAGACAAAAGATATGCTTATTCGTGTCTCTAAGATAAGAAAATACATCTTTACGTTTTATTCTATTCGAAAGACCTTGCACATTAGCCGAGACTAGCCTCACACCTTCCACTTTGACTTTCTTATGAAATACTTAAGTTCCACCGTTTCCAGCCTAAAAGAGTAGGGAGATGAAAGATTACAGAAAGAGGAAAGAAATACAAAAAGAGAGTTTAAAAACATTATCAAATTGGGCGACATCAAAGACTACTACCTGACATACATGTACGACAGATTCTTCCAAAAAAACCCACGGACACACCATGGCCATCTGACCATGTTTCACTCACACCGCAAAGATGAATTATGATATCAGTGTCAACCAGACGCCTTCATAACACAATGTTTCTTGACTACAAGCCTCAAGCGCTGAGCCGACAAAGACTAGGCTTAATAATTCTCTGATCCGGTTTTAAAATATTTCCGGATATGATGGTCACATTCACCAATATAGCACAGTAAACAACTCAAATAACTTAATAAGACTAATACGATTCTTGAAAATTATACACAAATAGTTTAATTAGAGGAGATTAATCTCTTATAGTATTACGAAAAAAATGAAGGAGTAGTGTACTGACAATATATAAAATATGACAGATATCTATTATATTACGGATTTCAAAAAGAATCCAATTTTTACAGTACTGAAAAAAAAAAAAAAGCAACCACTGAAATCCTGATGTTATTCTTAACGATTATATATATATAAAAACACATACGAATGCATTTTAATCCGGTTAAAATTTTAGCACTTCATCTTCAATGACTCTGGGAATAACCACTTTGTATTACAATGTACAATGTACAGTTATAACAGAAAAGGAATTACCCTGATAAGCGCATATCAATGACATATGATCATAAACATACATATACGTTTGTATATATTAGATAAGAAAAAAAGTTTCTGATATGAATGAGAAAGATAACTAGCAAGTTTAAAAAATCACAATACCATAATACGTACATGTACATGTAGGTTCAGATAAGTAAATAGATAATTTACATGTAAATTGTATATTCACTTACCGCATATTTATGGAAACTTTTCATCCATCCTTTGTTTATATAATCCGTACGAATCATACAATCACACCACTTATACACAATATTGAACACAAAAGGAAACAATAATATATACACAGCAGTTAATACACAGGTTGGTGGCACATCGATGTGCCTTATGTCCTTACCAACCGTTCTAGTGTCAGTGCATACAATGAACATATCAATGTACATATATAACTACCATCTTCGAAAATTTTCGTCATCCATAAGATACCTAGACTCTAACGGCGTGTCAATAAAGAGTCTCCGTTTCTTTCCATTCGTCAGAATCGCGAAAAGTTTTCCGTCCACACTGTAAGTGTTTTTAACAGACTCCAACTTAAAAGCGTCCTTCAAAACACGTTGATTATCGCGCGTAAGGTCCTCCACAATGACATATCCTGTGTCTCTAAGTTTTCTGCGCGCGCGTATGATCTCGTGCTTCTTCCTCCTTGTGGTAAATTTCACGATGACGTTCCTCGGTTTCGCGCGATTAAAACCTCCAAGTCTATGGGCTATGTTAATTTCCTCCTTCTTGAGCGGAACACTGAGTTTATCTGTCACAAAGTCCACAATTTTTTCGACACATTCCTCTACCGTCTCCTTCTCGGACGTATCTTCTAGACCCATGATCCGGAGAGAATCCTTCCTCCCGTGTTGTTCCAGGTCGTTCAGTTTGGTTTCCGTACGGTTTCTGGCTGCATGTAATCTTGCAATTTCTTCTTCCAAGCTTTCAACCGTCCTCCGTAGATCGCCATTGTCCGACTCGAGGGCTACGATCCTTCTCTCTAGACGATCAGTGATTTCCTGATTCTCGGCACATATGTCAGCTTTCAGCTTGGAAATCGTCTTGTCGAGATACTCCCGAGTTAACATAGAAGAGAGAAGTTCATCTAGTCGATCTTCCAATGTCTTTCTATCCTTTCCCTCAGTTCCAAAACTACTTAGCCTTCGATCTTTACTTGCTGCACTCCCTCTAGCCGGCATGATTAAGCTAACAAAGCGTACTAGTCCAACACAGAATGTATAGAGAGATATAGTGGCCAGGTGTACGTGTAGGTACCAATATAGCTACATGTATGTCGTGAGTAGTAGTCACAGTGGTGATTTCATTCCATGTTCCAGAATCAAATCGGTTCAAATCACATTTTCAGATATACAATTTCCAGAAAAAGTCCCATATTCTTACTGTCCTTTCTATCAAAAACGATAGGACCAAAAGTCTGTTCATAAAACCATCTAGAAATAGGTGAAATGAGTGTTTTTTTGCAGAGCAAAAAATACCCGACTGAACAGTAACCACGTGACGTCACTCCTCCCGATAACACCAGTTTAACTAGAAACATCGAGGGACTGGAGCAGGAATACGGAAGTCTTGGTTTTCGTTAATAAGGGTAATGACCGTTTTTTTTTTGTTTGTTGTTGAAGTTTGCCGCTGTTCCGATGCATTGTTTAGAATTTTATTATACAATGTGTATCCACAAAAACGTTTTGGTAATCATTGTTACATTGTAGAATTGGCAATAAGCTCTGGATGATCTTTAATTGGAAGGGATACGTTCTCTCTATATTGACAATCATGTGTATAAAACTCTTCTCTTTGACCTCGGTTGTCTTTCCTGATGTAGGCCTCACAGTTATCTTTTTGTATGTTCAAATGTAAAGCTGAATGGATCCATCATGTTCCAAGGCCTCGGGCCCCAACACCTAAACACCTCGGGAAAAGAGTTTTGACTGTTGACTGGTAAGGCATAAACAACTGTATACTATGAACTAGAGGTAATATAAGCTGCAATATTGTAGTTCAAAAGACGTTTAGACAGATAATGATGTCGTCTTGAGAGCTACAACTGGTGCCTATTACTGTTAATGGAGCGAAATAATGACTATGATAATCATTACTAAAACGTCTGTATGCATTTTATCGTACTTGTTTTACATCACTTACCTATCAGACAATAAAATTGAACCGCATAAAATATTAAATTCGCAAGGAGAATTGTTTCCCATACCAATTTAAAGGTCTTTTCGAAAGAAAACTATACGGAAAGTCTACAAGTTGTGAACCGAGTGATTGTCTGAGGCAGTACTCCACTAGGACACATAAGCACCTTGAAGATCACTGTTAGTGGTGTTACGGAGTTAGTACCTTGTAGATTAATGTCCATAATGTTACGGCGTTAGTTACTTGGAGATCAATGTCAGTGGTGTTACGGCGTTAGTACCTTGGAAACCAATGTCCATAGTGGTACGGCGTTAGTACCTTGGAAACTAATGTCCATAGTGGTACGGCGTTAGTACCTTCAAGATCAATGTCCATGATGTTACAGCGTTAGTACTTTATAGATTAATGCCCATGATGTTACGATGTTAGTACCTTCTTGATTAATGTCCATGGTTTTACACCGCTAGTACCTTCTAGATTAATGTCCATGGTTTTACGGCGTTAGTACCTGCTAGATTAATGTCCATGATGTCACGACTTTAGTACCATGACATTAGTACAGAAATATTCAACTTGCGATATTTATGGATAAACGTCATGCTGTCTCTGCACATTTTGTTCTTGGGCATCAGACAGAAATAATGTTGAGATGAAAAAGTCATTTTAGAAGGAAATGTCATTTAGTATTACAACTTTCGATATAAATGGAGTTAGGTTTTATTCTTAAATATCCGCCTTTACATAATGCTTTTGTCATCAACCCATATGATTTCCCTTCATTTAAAAGAAATTTTTAATTTAATCTTGCAATTGGATATGTCTTTCGATTTCTTGTTTCTTAAGTGTCCATTCAAAAAGGAAAATCGCTCCAAATAAAAGAAGTCATACTTCATGTATCTATCTAGTAAAAGAACATTGGTATTTAAAGTTATATGTGCCGTAACTGGGTGAAAATTTGACATGTTATTTTTCTTCGGTAATCTATTGAAAACCATAAGTTTTAATGAATTCGGCTATGGAAATCATTCAAACGGCTTCAGAAGCCTTATAAACGCTACTTACAACACAGAAATTATGTACTGTAAAATTGATGTTTTATACCTTATGTATGTTTAAATGGAAACATACCTGCAGAAGCCACTTTACAATTACTAAAATACTGTAAAAATGTGAAATGAAATTGTAGACTACAACTTGATCTTATGTTCTGACCGTATGTATTCATTTCACTTTACTATCGATGTAAATATAATGATAATTTGCAGTACTGCCTAAAAATCATTTTCAGCTCATATTTGTAAAATTAAAATCTATGCATTGAAAGTACTGTAATTCTCAAAGTGTTGGTCCTTTTGCTGATAAATAATATATCAAAACTCCTCTTGATACGTGAGTATGACAATTATAGCATATATAACTTGAAGGATTAATAGAAATATATTTTTTATGTTATGGAGATATAACACAAAATTCGAAATGTACATTAAGTTATAATTCAATTTTCTGAAGATAATCTACATGTATGATGTAGAATTCATTTTAAACTCTTTTTCTTTGAAATCATTACGGCGTTGTTTCAGCCAACCAGAAGCGACGCTGAAAACGCGTTTTTCACCTTTATATACCGATAAAGTATCTTGTATACCAATAAAAATGTTTGTATCAGGCAAAATTGAAGTATCCTTCGTTAAATAAACATTGACACTTTGTTTCTTTTTGTACGAAATTAATTATTGCAGGAAATATGCCTTTATGCCAGTAAAGAATTTGTCCATCTACAGAAGTTGGCGTGAGATAAGACTTAAGGAATGATTGCATGTATAGCCGTCATTTTTCGCTTCAAGCTCAGTCCAATATTGTGCAACTTCAGACAAATAGCTTCACAAGACTATAGGTATATGTAGCAGTATACACATGTAAGGCTTGCTCAATTATTACCAACAATATCAATACATTCTGATGCACCGTTATATACACCGTCTCAGCGACACTTACCAAAACATGAAAAGTACATTTGGCCATTTCAAATTAACATTACACGGATTTGGCATGACGTAGTTTCGGCCGCAGTTCAATATAAACGCGACTTTATCCGCCAGAGTGACAGTAAGCGGTGCGTGGGTATCCACCGATATCGGATGAAAGGATTGTTGTTTATCTGAACGGGAAATCATTTAGAAAGAAAGCTGGCAGAATTATGGTAGCTTGAGGTGTATAAACTATATTACTACCAGAGGAGTATCTACATCTCGGCTTCCATTGTCTATACAGTACAATCCCACGCAGCGGTACGTCAACCGTTAGTTTACCTAGACGATTGTATCTGAAACAGACCATTATTTAGATCAGTCTACATTATATTCTTGTTAAAACTGTCATAGATGTTAATTTGATATGAATCAGAATTTATTTCTTTAACTATTATTTGCGTGATAACTAAAAGAGAAACAGACATATTTGCATTGATGTAATGCAAACAGTTATAAATGGAATAATGCTTGCCTTTGACCGTGCCGCCAAAGTTGTAAATGGAAAGTATTTGGGTCGTCAAGGATAGCAGATAATGAACATATCCCTAGGGAATATTAAAGCCAAGAATACAGGCACTGTAAAAGAGACCTGATACCTTCCCACTATTTTCCGACCAGACTTTTAAGTATTTTTCCATTGTAGGTGTACTTCAGAATGTGGTCATCTTTTGTCGTTTGGATTCATATGATAACTTCATACATGACTTGTTGTTTTTGTATCCAGACTGCGATTTCTCGGAATAAAAATGTAGATTTCAGGTTTCAGACCCTGTTTAAACTAGTGATAATTTTATTACTTAATATCATTTCTGAGGTAAACTTGAACACAACTAAGTTGATAAAACTCTAGGTATTAATGTTTGCTCGAAAATTGTTCTACATTTCAGTATAGCAAGTCCGCAGGGTTCTGTGCATATTTCTGTTGCCAAATAATCATGTCATTATGTTCACGTGTGAGTAGCATGTACTAAAAAGCTGAATTTAAATAGGTGGTAATACTACTATTAGGTTTGGGTAAGTTAGCACAAATGGACTGAGACCTGCAGTGTACAGAGGATATATGTAGGTATTGGAGTCTAACGAACAGGTCCTAATAAACTACATATATTTGAACACAGTCCTAGGAAAACGGCTGGAAAGTAAATGCTAACAGATTCCCTGAGATTTACCAGGAATACTTTACATAGAGAGCAGATCTCCAACTTCTGTGTCAACCGGATTAGCGATGTCTGGAGTAGCAAGTCGCCATTTATCATAGCATCACTACTTTATGCATGATGCCAGCGATATACCTTCTTCTCCTATTATCATTGGCTCTCAGGCCTCGCACCAATTAATCAAAATCGTTCTTACATGAAAATGTAGATAAAAATGCGAATTCAGAGAAAATGATGGAAAAATGATCTTCGTGCTTATAGCTTTTAGATGTGTCAATTGCTAAACTTATGAGATATTTTAAGTAAGGGGACTGCGGTGTCCAAATGTTATGATGTCCCGATATATTACCACAAACCCCAAACTTCTGGATCGCAAGTTCGAATCCCATGTGGGACAGGTGCTAGGAACTGGCCGCTAGTCTGGCTATTCAAGTTTTCCTCCTTCATCAAAACTGGCCTGTCCTAACATGACCCTGACTCCAAACCAAACAAAAACAGGAAAAAAAACCAATAAAAGAGTGTAATAATTCGAAGAAATAAAATGGAGTTTGAAATGATGTGGTTGGTTTAATTATAAAAATCGCATTTCATTGGTTACATTCTGAGGAAATGTAGTTTAACAGGCATCACACAGTAGGATGAAGCAACACGACATGTCAATACCCAAGACGGAAGGCAGAACGAGGAGCTAAAACGACAAGACAAGTAAACAAGAAAGACAATGGTCATTCCAACTCAAATAGGAACGAGAAATCAAACTGACAATAGTTTGAAGACTGGGATATAGGAGACCAGCATATCGACACAGATTACCACAGTATTAAGGATACGAGTGAGAACGGAAATAAGGTAGGGCTTAAGTTGATACACTAACAATATTTGATAGCCAACACACATCATCAGCTGTTCTCAATATAATGGTTTATACATTCATTCCGCAGACAAAAGTTCAATACTACAGCCAGGTTGCCATGAATTTTCATGATTGTCATCATTGATTACTTGTACACTTTCAACCCGCCACTTTAAAGTGACAGTATTACTTATGTCAAATAACTATTTCGCAGGCGATTGTTTACGACCAGAAAAATGTAAAAGCGACTTGATCATTATCGATGGACACGTACGTTAAGATATCTGAATGATACCGACGGCTTCTGAATTGATGGAATTGGCCACACCAGTGACGCCAGTGACGTGCTCACTTGGCATTTGTTGTTGTGACAAGATGGATGACCGGAGGTTTCTTAGAGACAATTGATTAGGGAAACGGTGTCTATATAATTACCCTAGACTTACAGAGTGCCGTGTTATTACATAAACATCGAGATAGAATATGATTTTAGGAATTAGATGGTGGGCGTTGAGAGTATCGATAGAAAAATCGACTCAATCCTTGTTTATGAGGTCCGGAAGGACTTAAAAATCTGCGAAAGTCTCCAGCATCTCCCTTTTATTTGTTTGTGTATGCATGTTTAGTGAAATAACGCCACACAAATAAGTCCCACAGGAACACGATTCAATTTGATGTAGACTTTGTTCTTGTCATTTACCTTCGAAGTTTAAAATTTTGGTCCACAATACGCAGGTTCATTACAGCAATATAACACCTTCCAAAGTCATGTGACCCCGTACAGATATCGCCGTATGTAGCCGACATCCACTGGCGTGAGGTCAGCGCTGCACTCGCGCGCATGCATTTTTATCAAGCATTCGTGAACATAGACAGCTTGTGCTAAACTATAAATAAGCAGTTTATGAAGCAGTGATATGTGGTGACTTTGGGTCGTATATTCAGAAAAAGTGCACAACTTTTATTGCTCATATCTGAAGTCAGATCAATACACATGTAAGTATCATTGTTTTTTCTCCAGGGTTGCCTACGACTGACAGTTGTGTAAAACGACATGGATAACTGTTCGGATATGGCGGACTTAAACAATGTCACTGTAAATGTTACCAATGGTTCCTGGGATATAACTAAAACCCTGGGCCCGAGACATCGGGATATGTTCACTGTGCTCATCCTCAACTTCATATACGTCGCCATCTTCGTGTCTGGGTTAGTTGGAAATACTTGTACGTGCATTGTGATCGCACGTAATGCATTTATGAAGACGGAGACCAACTTCTACCTATTCAGCTTGGCAGTCTCGGATCTCCTCATCATAGTGTTGGGTAAGTACCTTTCAACTTCATGTTACAATTAATACTTCATGCTTCTGAATTTAATAAATACAAGGCCGAAACAATCGCAGCATTTCGATCTTGAACAAATCTTTACAACCTGTAGCAATATACGTTTGATATGAGAGATTAAAACCTTTAGTTATATAAAACATTTTACAAATGAATGGAACAAAAATTGACGAACTATTGCACTCACGAACTGATAAGTATTGTTCAGCATAACAATTTGATATAGCGTGATAAGAATTCATTCTTGTTTGTAATAAGCGTTTTCAATGACTAAATTCTGAAGAAAAAATCGTTTGTCGTCGTTCGCAACGTCGAGTTTGTCCAACATCAGACAAAGTATTAAACTTGCGTTTGATGAGTTTTTTTTTATCTTTTCTCATTTTCATTGAAGGCCAACTGTATTATAACGGTTCCTTTATGATATAACATAGTGTATCTGTATAGTAACGATTCATTTATGATATAACATAGGCGTTACTGTATTGTAATTCATGATATACAATGTAACTTTTTCGTAACCACCATTTTAAAGAGAAATACCAGCGTCAGAATAAAAGCCTACTTCTTTCAAAGCAATCTGTAATACCTGTTGCGTAACAGCATCATAGGAATGGCTACTAAATCGTATTTATTATTTGTTTTCATCGCTGCTATGCGATTGTGTTTTTTAAAATTGATATTGGAAATAAGATTGTTGGAGCCAGGCCTAGCGTTCTCTGGACCCCGGCGAAATCTTGTTACTGACAATTGTAGGAGGACTTACTTAGTGCTTAATATGTTATCACTGCCAAATCATGTTAGTTTACCTCGTATCTCTCCAGTCCCGAGGGGAACATTAGTTCAAGGATGAGGACGGGAAGGTCTATTGGAGCCCGAGGGTAGTGGCATCGATTTCCATTACACGGTCGTAAACAACTTTCGTTTCATGTGATAAAATATTTGATTTGATCTAAATATTACTCAATGGTTTGCACGTGAAACAATATTTGGATGCTTTACATTCAATCCAAGGAAAATAGAGAGACATTATTATAATACTACCAATTTGTTGACAAAATGTGTGTGTGTGCCTTTATTTTCTTATAACGTTGCGGTTGGTATGGCGCTGTATGGTAGGCTAGGATACAGTTGGACGGTTTTACACTGGATTTTAACATGGGTTTGCAAGGCTAGGGCATATCTGGATGGTTAATAGGCTAGGTAGGATACTCTGTGCGGTTAAAAGGCCAGGATGCAGTTGGACGGTTGGTTTGGTAGGGTAGAATATAGATGGACAGTTGGTAGGCTAGGATACAGTTGGACGGTTGGTAGGCTAGAATATATAAGGGCGGTTGGTAGGCAAGGATATAGTTGGACGGTTGGTAGGCTAGGTTATATCAGGGCGGTTGGTAGGCAAGGATATAGTTGGGCGGTTGGAAGGCTAGGATATATCAGGGCGGTTGGTAGGCAAGGATATAGTTGGACGGTTGGTCGGCTAGGATATGTAAGGGCGGTTGGTAGGCTAGGATATATCAGGGTGGTTGGTTGGCAAGGATACAGCTGGGCGGTAGGTAGGCTAGGATATACATGTATCAGGGCAGTTGGTAGGCTTGGATATAGCTGGGCGGTTGGTAGGCTAAGATATATCAGGGCGGTTGGTAGACAAGGATACAGCTGGGCGGTTGGTAGGCTAGGATATATCAGGGCGGTTGGCAGGCAAGGATATAGTTTGACGGTTGGTAGTCTAGGATATAGTTGGACGGCTGGTAGGCTAGAATATATCAGGGCGGTTGGTAGGCTAGGATATATCAGGGCGGTTGGTAGGCTTGGATACAGCTGGGCGGTTGGTAGGCTAAGATATATCAGGGCGGTTGGTAGACAAGGATACAGCTGGGCGGTTGGTAGGCTAGGATATATCAGGGCGGTTGGCAGGCAAGGATATAGTTTGACGGTTGGTAGTCTAGGATATAGTTTGACGGTTGGTAGGCTAGAATATATCAGGGCGGTTGGTAGGCAAGGATATAGTTGGACGGTTGGTAGGCTAGGATATATCAAGGCGGTTGGTAGGCAAGGATATAGTTGGACGGGTGGTAGGCTAGATTATATCAGGGCGGTTGGTAGGCAAGAATACAGCTGGGCTGTTGGTAGGCAAGGATATATCAGGGCGGTTGGTAGGCAAGGATACAGATGGGCGGTTGGTAGGGTAGGATATAGCTAGACGGTTGGTAGGCTAGGATATAGTTGGACGATTGGTAGGCTAGGATATATCAGGGCGTTTGGTAGGCAAGGATACAGCTGGGCGGTTGGTAGGCTAGGATACAGCTGAACAGTTGGTAGGGTAGGATACAGTTGGATGGTTGGTAGGCTAGGATATAGATGGACGGTTGGTAGGCTAGGATACAGCCGGACGGTTGGTAGGCTAGGATACAGTTGAACGGTTGGTAGGATAGAATACAGTTGGATGGTTGGTAGGGTAGGATATAAACAGACGTTTGGTAGGCTAGGATACATCAGGACGGTTGGTAGGGTAGGATATAGATGGACGGTCGGCTAGGATATTGTTGGTCGGTTCTACACTTGAGGTTGACATAGGTTTGGCAGGCTAGGATGTTGTCGCTCTGTTTTACACTGGTGGTTGACATGTTTGGTAAACTAGGATAAAGTTGTTCGGTATTACACCGGAGGTATGGTGATCTTGGTGTAACTGATAGGAATAGATTCCAAACGAGTTGGTGGATTGTGGGGGATACGATATTATTGGGTCTGTACAATAATACTGTTTGATGCGATGGATTAGATTGTTAGCTTGTATGATTATAATATATGTGTTAACCTTCGGATAGTTTGGTAGAGTTTAGGTGTCGGGGGATAGTTTTTTTATTTAGGTGGTGGGAACGTGTTTTAAATCTTTGGCTTTGAATCTTTACTTAATGATGCACTCCTATGAGAAATTTTTCTTGTATTGACTGTTTTCTCATACAGATTTTTAGAATTAGGGAGTTCATACCATATAAGAAAATGAAAAAAACCCAACATATGTCTGTGTGCTCACCTTTGCGCTTTTGTCACTCAAAGATACAAAATATTGGATTTTATGGGAATTTGGTCGTTTTGACCATATTCATGTACATTAGACATTAACACTATAATTTCCATAATGAGGTGTTTGATATGCATGGATATTTGTTGGAGTTTATTTTCCAGTAGTCTTCTTTAAAAATCTGTCAGATATGATTTATAAGACACATATGATTTAAATAAAAACAAAGTAAAAACAATGGTGAAACTGTGGCTCTACTCAAACCGAAAAAAATCACACACAATTTCTATTGAGCCGTTTCTTAAAATCCCCGTATAAATTTGCAACTGGTAACTAAAGATATTGATAATTGTATTTGAAAATCTCGTAGCTTCTTTGATCTTTGTCGAAAAGAGACTTCAACGGGACTGAAACCTCAGAAGAATACATCCTTAACTGGCAGAATAACGTTTGATTAATAAACGCCTTTACTATTGTACTCCTTGGCCTTATCAACGCCATACTATATTTTGTTAAAGAATAGACTTTATTTTGTTGAGGTTATGAGGGTATAATGATAATGGAGCACGTGTAAATTATGTAACCCCGGCGAAGTCATAACCTCAACAAAATAAAAGTCTATTTCTTACATTTACAGTTTTTCACGTAAATAATATAATTTATTCTCGCGACAGTTGCATATTTTTTATTAAAATACCCATATTTTGTTCTCTCCCGTCATCGTCAACGCATTCGATTGAACAGCTCATTGAAATCGAGTCATTCATATGTTCCAACCAAAAATGGGGTCGTGACCCAACGTTGCTAAGCCAGCGACTATTCCCGTAACAATAGAATCGCCGCACGTGTTGTACTATCATTATACACTGATAATGATAATACTAGAAAGCATGGTTATTGAGTCCATGTCAGTGCAAACTGTAAATATTATCCTATATTTGTGTCCATTAGTTTGCAAAGAGACGACAATGTCAAATTCAGATAGAAATCGATAAATCGCCACGACAAATATACATGAATAAATGTACGTGTTTATATTGGTGGCAATACTATGTTAAACGGACACGGGCAAGGCGAAAGGGCTCCTCATTTCTGCCTCGCTCATAACATGTAATATAAATCTAGGTCTGATTTTGGTTACATTACATTTTAATGCCGAAACAATATTTGAATGACTGCACCACAACATGCTTTGGATAAATTGTCTCATTAAATTTGATCGATGGTATCAGAACTAATCATCCTGGCGTTTACTCGTATGACCTGACATCCTGCACCCCCTTGCTGTATGTGCCCACTGTAAGGTAATTGGTATATGAGATGGGTTTTATAAATGTGTTTATGCTTTACCTTAAATTACAGCTTAGCTTTATTTGGATCACACAATTTTTCACTTAGATGGTTTACGTATACATGCACGTCAATCACTGTCTGTTTCCAGTGTCGTATTTCTTTACTGCTACGATATTTAATATAATGTTGTGATATATTACGACCCTTATTTTGTCCGATGTATTCTGAAATCTTAGTTTTGTTAACCTTAAATGTTTCTTTCCACAACGTTCCATAATATTTTAGGTTTTTTTTATTGATAATTGTAATTAGATTAACCCTATATCGGGAGAGGTGTTCATATGACACATGGACAGTAATCACTCATCCAACTACCGATGTAGATAAATCAATGGAAATATACATAACAAATAATTCAAAATACATTCACTACAGTACTGTATATTGGTGAGACTCTATAGTAAAGGCGACGTTATATACGGACAAGACTGGAGAGAAGGTCACTGAATGATAAGAATGTAGATTTCTTTCCTACCTACGAATCTAATACTGGCTGGTCTAGGGCAATACACTCATGCCGCCTGAGGCTGTATTGTATGGCTACCCACGTCACGGCGTCAACAAAATTTCTATTTCCGGGTTAGAATTTTAACATTTTTTCACAGACTTGACTAGTTTTACTATAAAAGATGCAACCAACGGATTTTTTGTTGAAAATATCACGTAATGTTTCATGTATGGAAAATTGACTTCCAGTCGTGGATTTCTTCGAGTTTATTTCAAAATGGCGGCATATTATAGTTGCAAAATTGTAATAAAACGTTGAGGCATGAAAGAAAAATACTCCTTCATAAGTGGATATGAAGGATAGGGATATTCTACCCTCGGGATCACAAAATGTTGCAAAACCCTCATCAAGCCTCGGGTTTTACTACATTTTGTGACCCTCGGGTAGAACATATCCACATATGAAAGAGTCTTATAGTATTTCACTGCTGGGAAATATAACGTGTTTCTACATTTATCAAGAGAACGCCGAAACCCATTTTATGTATCTCGTGACTGGCATTTGTTTTGCTTTATCTGCTGTATAATACATAAATCATACTAGCGTTACGTAAGGTATTGTTGCTACTTATTGTTGCTGTAAGCGTTAAGTGGAATAGTTAAATGATACAGTTTTCTGTTTTCAACTTCCGTTACAAAATTAGTACATTTCTTTGATTTATTAGTATCTTTTTATGTAAATTGTACTTAAGAAAATATAAACATCTGTATATTCTTACTTAGTGGCTTTCCTAATATGTGAAGTTTTGTTATCAAATCTCAGACACTATCGGTATGTTGTGGTGTTGCCTGTATCCAATGTCACTGCAGCGTAACCTGCTGTGTTCTACTTTAGTAAGCTTCAGACAGATAGCACTATACAGCTGATACAACTAGTCAGCAGTACGTCTCATGACAGAATATTGACTTTTGATTGGCTACACAAACGGTTACTATTATTCTATTAAGGCCCTTTCCAGAGGGAACTGTTCTCCTATAGTGTTTTCTGGCGAGGTATAGTATATAGTTATTGAATGGGTATGAGGGAAATAACACTTTTATTGTCCCCCGAGGCATAAACTACTTCCCGAGGCGAAGCCGAGGGAAATAGTTGTGTCAAGGGGGACAATAAAAGTGATATTTCCCGAATAAACCCATTCAATAAGTGTTTTATCATACCGTTGAAACAAATGCTATAACATATAACCCGTTGATATTTTCACTTGTTCCACATTCCATATCATCGATAGCGCCCAGTGATTTTTCTCGTACGTAGTCCTTTGAAATATTAACTGCTGTTTTAACAACTTGCTGTGTATTTCCACTGTCCCTATAGATCAACAACTTTTCGAGAGATTCCTCGTCTAGGTTGTCGAATCTGGAGGCCATGTTTCAAACAAGTTGTCGTCTGCAGCGCCAAATCTAGATCACCTAAGCGCTTTGTGTTTTTTCGTTGGAAATGAGATACAGTCAGAGAGGTTGCGAATGAAGTACTCCCAATGCGTTATCCAATCAAATTCATGATTAAGCAAAAGTCTGCGAAAATTTGAATGCAGGTAAATAGCTCATTTTCAGGTAAATAGTTCGAATGACTATTTACCCTTTAAATAGCGGTTTTAAACGACTGGATTACGATTGGATTTGAATAGCATTTCTATTATCTACTCTTTATATAGTGAAAAGGAAGCAAATGTATAATAATCCGAGGTATAGTCCCCGAGTCAAAGACGAGGGGACTATACCTCGCCAGACAACACTATAGGAGAACTGTTCCCGAGGGAAAGGGCCATAATGGATTTAGTATGTCACATGACATTCATTATGACGTCATATATTTGGTCGCGTGCTCATTCCCGGGGGACTATACTAGTATAGTTCCCATAGTCAGGTGTAGTATTCCGTAGTCAAGAAGGACAGAGAACTGTCGCAAAATAGACCATGGTTGTTATCCAATCGCATTCCTAGTAATTATCAGGTGATGTAACCGCAATAGTTTCCTCATCCGGGGCGCTATTAAAGTGGCGCGACATTAAACGTGAATCCAATATGACGTCACTATTACACGACGTCATTATAACGCAGTACGATCTACATGCCACGACGTCAAAATGGATGATTGAGTGTGCTTTATGAGTAAATGAAACAAGATATAATTTTCTGCAGAAGACGGTTGGATAGTTCTACTTTCATTTAAGCATTGATGTCACTATTTTTTAATTTCATCGGGTATGAAAGAAATTTTTTTTGCAAACTGTGTGAAAGTTTGCAAACAAAATTTATATAATGCCCCGATGAAATTAAAAAAATAGTGACTTCAATGCTTATAATTAATTTTCCAGACTATTTTATGAAATGAAATACGTTTACACGTACGATTCCATTGATTTTTTCAAGGGATTATTTTTGCCAAATCAATACGCAACGTAAATGTTTCTATTGTGACGTCACGTTAACCTCGGATTTCCGCGCCATTCCCATTTTTTTTCATATTGATTGCAAAAAATGAATAGGCCAATCTGAAAGCAAGAAACAAAGAAAAAATAATTATTAAGGGTTGAAGTCACATACATTTTTAAAAATTTTATCTAGGTATGAAAGAAGTTTTGTTTGCAAACTGTGTGAAGCCGCGTATTGGATTCCCACAAAAGTTTGCAAACAATTTTTTTCATAACCCGATGAAATTAAAAAACAGTGACTACAGTGCTTATGATTAATTTTCCAGGCTACTTTATAAAATAGAATATGTTTACACGTACGATTCCATTGATTTTTCCAAGGGATTAATTTTGCCAAATCAAAACGCAACGTAAATGTTTATATTATGACGTCCGATTTCCGCGCCATTCCCGGATTTATTTTTCATCGTGGAATGTAAAAAATGAATAGGCCAATCAGAAAGCCAGAAACAAAGAAAAATTAATTATTAAGCGTTGAAGTCACTTATATTTTTTAAATTTTCATCTAGGTATGAAAGAAATTTTGTTTGCAAACTGTGTGAATCCGCGTATCGGATTCTCACAAAAGTTTGCAAACATTTTTTTTCATAACCCGATGAAATTAAAAAACAGTGACTTCAGTGCTTATAATTAATTTTCCAGGCTACTTTATAAAATAGAATATGTTTACACGTACGATTCCATTGATTTTTCCAAGGAATTAATTTTGCCAAATCAATACGCAACGTAAATGTTTATATTATGACGTCCGATTTCCGCGCCATTCCCGGATTTATTTTTCATCGTGGAATGCAAAAAATGAATTGGCCAATCAGAAAGCCAGAAACAAAGAAAAATTAATTATATGTTGATGAAATTGGATCTCTTTTGTAGAAACAGTAACTGCGACTTTGGATACGTTGTGGCTATCCTGTAAGCATGTACATATATGTAGTACATGAATATAGTAAGGTGTAATGTATATTGAGCATGCTGTACGAAATAAAAGAGAAGTTTATTTACAAATTTTGAGGCGATGTACTTGACCCATTGTGGCCTGGTTAAAAGGACATTATTGCCTCTTAGTATTGTCTCGTTTCGTGATGGGATAGCGCCCTCAAAAGGTCACAGTGCAAAAGACTGCACATAAGAGAAGATATGTCACGAATGTAGCAAGCCAGGGCATATCAAAGCTTAGTGTCCAGAAATATGGAGCTCCGCACGTACGGATGATCAGAGAAGTAATGAGGATGCCTCCAAACCAAGTGATGAAAGCGACTCATCATCAGATGAAAGTGTCATCAGTAAAGAAACTCCGGATTTGTCAACCGAAGATCAGTCTTAAGAAGCATCGGGAATCCAAATAACTACAACCCCTTCATAGGATAATGTTCTGAGTTAATGTAAAAGTCCAGAAAAGACACACATGAAAATTAAAAACAGCATGAATCTAGTAAGGAAAGTGGATCACAAGGAAAGCAGAGCATTCTAGACAAATTTCTAGAAACCCTTCTAGAAAATCTAGGGCTGTTGGAACGGACATTCGTTATCAAATATCCTCTCCAGAAGAACCGCAACGATATCTTAATTGCCATTAATGTTGTTGCATTATAAGCACAGCATATAAATTGTCGCACAAATCTGTGTTTCTACAAACGAGATTCAGTTTCATGAAGATTGAAAGTAGATCAATGTAGAATAGTGAACTGGCTGCTGTAGAACATCAAAATTTGTTTCCTTCCTCTTACAACACATTTGTCTGCCATCTTGACGTCATGGATCAGCGCAACAATGTAAATTGTCATTGTGAAGTCACCATAAATTTACGTTCAATCTCGTGTTGGTTCAATCGTGCCCGGAGATGCGGCTACTGTTGCAGCAGAGTACCACGGTGTTTAGCAAATCAAAAGTCAGTATTATGTCATGTTATGTACTAAAATGCAAAGTTACCCTCCAAACTGTTACGTAATACATAATTATTGCAGACAAGAATAAAAGAATACGCCAAACAAACGGTCATCGCCTATGTTTAATCGTAATCAAAGGGGACTTTTGAAGTTGATGATCCGTATTGGTCAGTATGATAAAAACTTTTGTATCAGATATTGATCAGTATGATAAAGACTTTTGAATCAGATATTGGTCAGTTTGATAAATTCTTTTGTATCAGATATTGGTCAGTTTGATAAAGACTTTTGTATCAGATATTAGTCATTATGATAAAGACTTTTGTATCAGATATTGGCCAGTTTGATAAAAACCTTTGTATCAGAAATTGGCCAGCATGAAGTGACTTTTGTATTAGATATTGGTCAGTTTGATAAATACTTTTGTATCAGATAATGGCCAGCATGAAAAAGACTTTTGTATCAGATATTGGTCAGTTTGATAAATACTTTTGTATCAGAGATTGGTCAGTATGATAAAGGCTTTTGTATCAGATATTGGTCAGTATGATAAAGAATTTTGTATCAGATATTGGTCATTATGATAAAGACTTTTGTTACAGATATTGGTCAGTATGATAAAGACTTTTGTTACAGATATTGGTCAGTATGATACAGATTTATGTATCAGATATCGGTCATTATAATACAGACCTTTGTATCAGATATTTGTCAGTATTATAAAGACTTTTGTATCAGATATTGGTCAGTATGATAAAGACTTTTGTATGAGATAATGGTCAGTATGATACAGACTTTTGTATCAGATATTGGTCAGTGTTATAAAGACTTTTGTGTCAAACATTGGTCAGTATGATAAAGACTTTTGTATCAGATATTGGTCAGTATGATAAAGACTTTTGTATCAGATGTTGGTCAGCATGAAAAAGACTTTTGTATCAGATATTGGTCAGTTTGATAAAGAAATTTGTATCAGATATTGGTCAGTATTATAAAGACTTGTGTATCATATATTTGTCAGTGTGATAGAGATTTTGGATGAGATACGGGAAGCAAAAAAATCATATGTTGAAAATCTACAAAAATCTCTATCTGATAAATCTAAACCCCCCCCCCCTAATAAATGGTTGAAAATTGCACGTAATGTTTTGAATATAAATAATAAATCAACCTCTATACCCCCTCTTATTAATAATAACTCCTTCATTCAACATCCATTTGATAAAGCTGAATGTTTAAATAAGTATTTGTTATCCATATCCTCTACCACTGAAGATGTTGAACCACTACCTGAAATTACCCACCAATTTCCTCACTCCATTTAATATTACTATAACTCAGCAGCATGTTAAAGATCAGTTATTTTTACTGAATGGTAATAAACCTGCTGGACCTGATGATATAATTCCTAAAATAATAAAACAACTACGACCATCTTTACTTTTCCCTCTTACTCTCCTTTATAACAAGACAATTGAAACAGGTATATTCCCTCTATTTGGAAAATGGCAGACATTGATGCAATTTATAAAGGTAAAGGGCAAATTAATGATGTTTCAAACTATAGGCCTATATCTGTTATTTCATGCTTAAGTAAAATGTTAGAAAAGATTATTTTTAAATACCTATATAACTACCTCTCAACATATAAAATTATAACTAAATACCAATCAGGTTTTACTCCCAAAGACTCAACTTTTAATCAATTATTGTCCATTTACCATACTATAGTTAATTGCCTAGATCAAAATAAAGAAATAAGATACATATTCTTCGACATCAGTAAGGCATTTGACAGAGTTTGGCATGATGGTCTACTTTACAAATTGCAATCATATGGAGTTATAGGTAATCTTTTAAATTGGTTCAAATTTTTTTCATCATCAAGAAAGCAAAGAAAAAAAAGGCAATTAATACAATAGATAAAAATATTGTGCAATGGTCAAAAAGGGTGCTCACACCCATAGGAAGAATTGAAGTAATAAAATCCATTTTATTACCTAAATTAAATCACCTATTTATGTCTATACCTAACCCAAATATAGATAAAATCAATACGCTGAATAATAACTTCTTTCACTTTGTTTGGCAATCATCAATTGATCGAATAAAACGGGATACATTGATTAAAAATTATGAGGACGGGGATTTAAAAATGGTTGACCTCCAGAAATTTATAATAAGTTTAAAATCAACTTGGCTACGAAGACTAATAGTGGCTGAAGAAAAAGAATGGATAAGTATATTTGAAACAGAACATTTTAAAATTTCAAAGTTTATAGATATGGGATCAGATTTTTTGAAAAATGTTAAAACTAATAATAAATTTTGGGAAAATGTTCATGGTCAAACATATCTGATTCTGACTTCATCACAACACTTGAAGAATTTTTAAAATCTCCTGTATGGTATAATCCTCTTCTTAAAATAGATAATGTATCCCTTTTCAATAAAGAATGGTACGAAAAAGGTATAAAATTTATATCAGACTTTATGGATTCAAATCAAATATTTTTGAATTTTGAAAGCTTCAAACAAAAATTTAATTTAGAATCTTCCAATTTTTTGTTCTATAGAGGAATTTGCGAATCAATCAAAACTGCGTAGAGATCGAACCAAATAGAAAAAGCGAAAAAATTTGATATAACTAGACCTTTTATCCAAATCATATAAATATTCTGATAAAAAATAAGAAAGGATGTAAAGACATGTACAATTCACTTATAAATTCCGTACCAAAATACAAATACAGCTGAATTGAAATGGACTTCAAACTTAAATATTGATTATGAAAATTGGAAGCAAGTTTTATGAAAATACCTTTAAACTGTCAAAAGACACTACAATACAATGGTTCCAATACAGACTACAACATAGAATTTTACCTGTAAACACTTATCTAAAAACATAGGAATTAAAAAACTGTAATAAATGTAATATTATGCAAACTGAAATTGAAAGTATTCAACAATCTACTTTTGGAGTGTGATGAAATTAAAAGATTGGCAGATGCTTATAGAGTAGATACAAATGAAAATAAATAAAACTATTCAATTAAATTTAACTTCAATTCTTTTGGTAAAAATTGAAAATTGTCAAACTTCTTATCTCTCAATTTCATAATCCTCACACAAAGTACTCTATTATATTGCTCATTCTAGGAAAAATGATTAAAATAACGTTAAAATGCAATAAAAAACTTCCTTTTGTATAGATTTAATATTGGAAAAAACATTAGCCCAGAAAAACATGACTATTGACAAATTTAACAAACTGTGGGAAAATTGCAAAATATTTTCAGCTAATGATTTCTCTGAAATGAAATCATATCACTATGCTGGTCAACCATTTGATTTCTTTATCTTATTAGAAATGAAAATATTTGTGTGTACATTCTTGCACGAATTGGGGTGTGTTGTGTGTGAGTGTGTGGTGTGAGGATGTGTGGGTGTGTGTATGTGTGTTTTTTATGTGTGCTCGCGAGTGATATTGATTGTGAATACATATATATGTACCTGTATAATGTTTTATGTGACTGTGTACATTTGTGTAATGTAAGGTAATTATGCAAAAAGAAAAAAAGAAAAAAAAAGTAAAAAAAAAAAAAAGAAAGCAAAGAGTTACTACCGAAGGTTACTACCTCAACTTTTAATCCGTCCAAGCAGGAGTTCCTCAAGGCCAGTCCTCGGACCGCTTACTGTTTTTAATTTATATTAATGAATATGTCGCTTGTGTCTCAACAAAGATAAAGCTATTTGCTGATATACTTCCTTATATGGCATATGTGATAATATCCCAAGAATTAGCCCAAAATCTATCAGATGATCTCAATTATATCAAAACTGGCCACTAAATGGGACATCAAATTTAATCCTGCTAAACAGAGTCTTGTTATATTTTCCAGGGAAAACTGTTAAAAAGCATCCTGTTATACACTTTTATAATAATCCTATTACTGAAAAAAACCACATACACACTTGGTCTTTCACTCATGCATGATTGCTATGGAATGCTACACATTTCAAAACGTATATGATAAAGCTTTTAAAAGACTTAATATATTAAGACTGCTTAAAGAACAAAATTATAGGAAATCCCTAAATACTATAAATATCTTATATTAGACCATTATGGATATGTAGATATTGTTTGGGATAATTGTACACGAGCTCAAAAAGATCTATTAGAATCAATACAACTAGAGGCTGCATGATTAACAAACAGGCCTACGTAAAAGGCCACAGTCTGATATTTAAATTATTACAAAGAATTAAGCGATGGAAACATTTTGAGAAGTACAGAAGATATAATGAAACACCAGCATTATCTAAGAGATATTATTGAACCATTATATTACAATGATGAGACACTCTGATGCGGTATTCCCTTCGCACAAACAGATTATTTGATCCTCCCTTATGTCACACAGTAAGTTATTTTGAATTTTTTTTTCCAACAATGTTAAATGAAATGAATAAGATAGCTGATAAAATCCATAATATTGAATCATCCACACAACTAAAGAAAATTCTAAATAAAAATAAACAAATTTCAACTGACATATAACTGGTGTGTTTAAATACTGCGGTAATCTGAATGTAAATATTATCATATGCCAATTAAGAAATAGTGCAAGTAATTTAAATTGTGACCGATTCATGGATCACCTTATGGAGTCCCCAATGTGTGAATGTAATCAATCCTTTGAAACTGCATATCACTATTTCCTTGAATGTAATCTATATCAAGACCACCGTTTGACGCTGGAACAACATCTGAATCATCATCATCATAACCATGTGTGTATAAATGTCCTTGTACAGGGATGTACAGATTGTAATGATACTGAAAATAGAAATATATTAACTCACGTGTCTAATTATGTAGCTCAAACAAAGAGATTTAAAGTTGATTTATTTGTGTAAATAAAATATTTATCATTATGGTATATGTAGCCATGTAGATCATAGTAATGGTAAGTCCTATACAATTATACATTATTGTTGTTTATATGTGCATGTACCTATAATCCTTCTTCCCTGGAGATCCACCTTGATACAGCTAGCAAATATCAATATATTTGTACTATGGGCAGCCTAAAGAGACTTATACAAACTCAATTTTTGAATTGTCTCTCTGTTAATATGTTAATATGATTAGCATTTTTCTTCTTTTCTTGTGTTATTTTAAAATCATCAAATATCTAAGTAAGGTAACTCCTAAGAAACTAATTATGGGTAAACACTAGTAATTACAAATATAGTTGGAACTCCGCAAATCAAATATATGTGTATTTTGTGAGATTGGTTCTTTGATGCCCATCAGTGGATGGCTAATTGGGTTAAACACATGTGGACTTTATAGCCTGTATCTGTTGTGGCGATTAGGACCAATATCACAAAATATACATACTATCAAGTATAGTTAGAATTATGTGATAATATTTGGTTATTATATATATATAAAAAAAATTAACTGTTAATTTATAGGGTCACAATAAATATGATAAAACATTATGTCATTCCTCATCTAGGAGTTACCTCCCCTTATTTTCATAACCCTCACCATGTGTATATGTTTTATGTAATTATTTGTTTGTACCACCAATATCATTAGAAGATGAAGATGTCTAATCCAATTGACACTAACATCTTTTTGTCAATAAAATATTTGGTAATTGGAAAATATTTGGAAACTGAAATCAGACATTGGTAAGTATGATAAAGACTTTTGTATGAGATATTGGTAAGTTTGATAAAGACTTTTGTATCAGATAGGCCTATTGGTCAGTATGATAAAGACTTTTGTATTCGATATTGGTCAGTGTGATGAAGTTTTTTGTATCAGATATTGGTCAGCATGATAAAGACTTTTGTATTCGATATTGGTCAGTGTGATAAATACTTTTGTATCAGATATTGGTCAGTATGATAAAGACCTTTGTATCAGATATTACTCAGTATGATAAAGACTTTTGTATTAGATATTGGTCAGTGTGATGAAGACTTTTGTATCAGATATTGGTCAGTATGATCAAGACTTTTGTATTCGATATTGGTCAGTGTGATGAAGACTTTTGTATCAGATATTGGTCAGTGTGATGAAGACTTTTGTATCAGATATTGGTCTGTATGATCAAGACTTTTGTATTCGATATTGGTCAGTGTGATAAAGACTTTTGTATCAGAGATTGGTCAGTATGATAAAGACTTTTGTATCAGATATTGGTCAGTATGATACAGATTTATGTATCAGATGATGGTCAGTATGATAAAGACTTTTGTATCAGAGATTGGTCAGTATGATAAAGACTTTTGTATCAAATATTGGTCAGTATGATCAAGACTTTTGTATCAGATATTGGTCAGTATGATAAAGACTTTTGTATCAGATATTGGTCAGTATGATACAGACTTTTGTATCAGATATTGGTGAGTATGATACAGATTTATGTATCAAATATTGGTCAGTATGACGAAGACTTTTGTATCAGATATTGGTCAGTATGATAAAGACTTTTATGTCATATATAGGTCAGTTTGATAAAGAATTTTGTATCAGATATTGGTTAGTATGATAAAGACTTTGGTATCAGATATTGGTCAGTATGATAAAGACTTTTATTTCAGATATTGGTCAGTTTGATAAAGACCTTTGTATCAGAAATTGGTCAGTGTAATGAAGACTTTTGTATCAAATATTGGTCAGTATGATATAGATCTATGTATCAGATATTGGTCAGTATGATACAGATTTATGTATGAGATATTGGTCAGTATGATACAGATTTATGTATCAGATATTGGTCAGTATGATACAGATTTATGTATCAGATATTGGTCAGTATGATAAAGACTTTTGTATCAGAGATTGGTCAGTATGATAAAGATTTTTGTATCAGAGATTGGTCAGTATGATAAAGACTTTTGTATCAAATATTGGTCTGTATGATAAAGACTTTTGAATCAGATATTGGTCAGTATGATAAAGACTTTTGTAACAGATATTGGTCTGTATGATAAAGACTTTTGAATCAGATATTGGTCAGTATGATAAAAACTTTTGTATCAGATATTGGTCAGTATGATACAGATCTATGTATCAGATATTGGTCAGTATGATACAGATCTATGCATCAGATATTGGTCAGTGTGATAAAGATTTTTATATGAGATATTGGTCAGTATGATACAGATTTATATATCACCTATTGGTCAGTATGATAAAGACTTTTGTATCAGAGATTGGTCAGTGTGATAAAGACTTATGTATCAGAGATTGGTCAGTATGATAAAGACTTTTGTATCAAATATTGGTCTGTATGATAAAGACTTTTGAATCAGATATTGGTCAGTATGATAAAGACTTTTGTAGCAGATATTGGTCAGTATGATAAAGACTTTTGTATCAGATATTGGTCAGTATGGTAAAAACTTTTGTATCAGATATTGGTCAGTATGATACAGATCTATGTATCAGATATTGGTCAGTATGATACAGATTTATATATCAGATATTGGTCAGTGTGATAAAGACTTTTGTATCAGAGATTGGTCAGTGTGATAAAGATTTTTGTATCAGAGATTGGTCAGTATGATAAAGACTTTTGAATCAGATATTGGTCAGTATGATAAAGACTTTTGTATCAGATATTGGTCAGTATGATACAGATTTTTGTAGCAGATATTGGTCAGTATGATAAAGACTTTTGTATCAGAGATTGGTCAGTATGATAAAAACTTTCGTATCAGATATTGGTCAGTGTGATACAGATTTATGTATGAGATATTGGTCAGTATGATACAGATTTATGTATCAGATATTGGTCAGTATGATAAAGACTTTTGTAGCAGATATTGCTCAGTATGATAACGACTTTTGTATCAGATATTGGTCAGTGTGATACAGATTTATGTATGAGATATTGGTCAGTATGATACAGATTTATGTATCAGATATTGGTCAGTATGATAAAGACTTTTATATGAGATATTGGTCAGTATGATACAGATTTATGTATCAGATATTGGTCAGTATGATAAAGACTTTTGTATGAGATATTGGTCAGTGTGATAAAGACTTTTGTATCAGAGATTGATCAGTATGATAAAGACTTTTGTATCAGAGATTGGTCAGTGTGATAAAGATTTTTGTATCAGAAATTGGTCAGTATGATAAAGACTTTTGTATCAAATATTGGTCTGTATGATCAAGACTTTTGTATCAGATATTGGTCAGTTTGATAAAGACTTTTGTATCAGAGATTGGTCAGTATGATACAGATTTATGTATCAAATATTTGTCTGTATGATAACAATTTTTGTATCAGATTTTGGTCGATTTAATAAAAACTTTTGTATCAGATATTGGTCAGTATGATACAGATTTATGTATGAGATATTGGTCAGTATGATACAGATTTATGTATCAGATATTGGTCAGTATGATAAAGACTTTTGTATCAGAGATTGGTTAGTATGATACAGATTTATATATCACATATTGGTCAGTATGATAAAGACTTTTGTATCAGATATTGGTCAGTATGATACAGATTTATGTATGAGATATTGGTCAGTATGATACAGATTTATGTATCAGATATTGGTCAGTATGATAAAGACTTTTGTATCAGAGATTGATTAGTATGATACAGATTTATATATCACATATTGGTCAGTATGATAAAGACTTTTGTATCAGAGATTGGTCAGTGTGATAAAGACTTATGTATCAGAGATTGGTCAGTATGATAACGACTTTTGTATCAGATATTGGTCAGTATGATACAGATTTATGTATCAGATATTGGTCAGTATGATAAAGACTTTTGTATCAGAGATTGGTCAGTATGATATAGATTTATGTATCAGATATTGGTCAGTATGATAAAGACTTTTGTATCAGAGATTGGTCAGTATAATACAGATTTATGTATCAGATATTGGTCAGTATGATACAGATTTATGTATCAGATATTGGTCAGTTTGATAAAGACTTTTGTATCAGAGATTGGTCAGTTTGATAAAGACTTTTGTATCAGAGATTGGTCTGTATGATAAAGACTTTTGTATCAGATATTGGTCAGTATGATACAGTCTTTTGTATCAAATATTGGTCTGTATGATAAAGAATTTTGTATCAGATATTGGTTAGTATGATAAAGACTTTGGTATCAGATATTGGTCAGTATGATAAAGACTTTTGTATCAGATATTGGTGAGTATGATACAGATTTATGTATCAGATATTGGTCAGTATGACGAAGACTTTTGTATCAGAGATTGGACAGTGTGATAAAGACTTTTGTATCAGAGATTGGTCAGTATGATAAAGACTTTTGTATCAAATATTGGTCTGTATGATCAAGACTTTTGTATCAGATATTGGTCTGTATGATCAAGACTTTTATTTCAGATATTGGTCAGTTTGATAAAGACCTTTGTATCAGAAATTGGTCAGTGTAATGAAGACTTTTGTATCAGATATTGGTCAGTATGATAAAAACTTTTGTATCAGATATTGGTCAGTATGATAAAAACTTTTTGTATCAGAGATTGGTCAGTATGATACAGATTTATGTATCAGATATTGGTCAGTATGATAAAGACTTTTGTATCAGAGATTGGTCAGTGTGATAAAGACTTTTGTATCAGATATTGGTCAGTATGATACCGATCTATGTATCAGATATTGGTCAGTATGATAAAGACTTTTATATGAGATATTGGTCAGTATGATACAGATTTATATATCAGATATTGGTCAGTATGATACAGATTTATGCATGAGATATTGGTCAGTATGATACATATTTATGTATCAGATATTGGTCAGTATGATACAGATTTATGTATGAGATATTGGTCAGTATGATAAAGACTTTTGTATCAGAGATTGGTCAGTGTGATAAAGACTTTTGTATCAGAGATTGGTCAGTGTGATAAAGACTTTTGTATCAGAGATTGGTCAGTGTGATAAAGACTTTTGTATCAGAGATCGGTCAGTGTGATAAAGACTTTTGTATCAGAGATTGGTCAGTATGATAAAGACTTTTGTAACATATATTGGTCAGTATGATAAAGACTTTTGTATCAGATATTGGTCAGTATGATAAAGACTTTTGTATCAGATATTGGTCAGTATGATACAGATTTATTTATCAGATATTGGTCAGTATGATAAAGACTTTTGTATCAGATATTGATCATTGTTGATATTCAGACACAATCGCATATACACTTACTAACATCCGTATGGTCGGCAGACTCTGTGTGAACCAGTTGATGTATAATCTCCTGGTCAGTCAGTATTGTTTTATGGACAGCAATGACAGATGGGGTACTACTATAGACAAATGTAGTGTAAGGAGTACCAGCAGGGCACTGGCTTCTTCCTCTCACCGAAGCATTGACGAGCCGATGGAATATAAAATGGCTTGACTTCTTCTGTCAGAACGTGAAACCTTATATAATATAATTAAAACGGTTCATGACATAGTCCGATACAGTTGTTATAGTGCTGTGATATTCCTTCTATGTTATTAGCCCGTAAATATCCGGTACAGACGACCTTTGTAGAAATGTCATGGTGCCGTGTGAAGATATTATTACATTAATCGATAATGAGTGACAACTACGTCTTTCAATCTAATGTATATGTCATTTTATTTGATAAGGAAGACGCCACAGAGTATGACAAAGGACGTTGATTGGAAAATTAGCGAGACGAAATCGCCTTATTACCGACTGTGGCTGGATTTCAGTGTTAACTAAATATCGGTTAATGAGAGACAGTGACAGAACATCACATTGCTTACCTTGATACGGACACTAGGTAATATAAACTTTTAGAATTCCGAAAAGTGGAGATGAAGAGTTGGGTGTATTGTGACTGGAGACATACGTCATCCAGATAATTCAAAACAGTACAGTTCGATATTTGACATTTAACATTTCGAATTCTGAATCAAACATCATAAAGTTTTAACGTGTTTGCAGAATAAGTTAACTTAATATGTTTTATGAGTTCTTTTTTAAAATTCATTAAAGTTATACATAGCCAAGCATTGAACTATTCTATAAAGACATGATTCTACATTCTTTAATTAAACGAAATAAATTGATCAAATTCAGCATAGTAATACCTCAATGTAAACAAAGTAGATCTTTAAAATGTAATTTACTACAATTGCAAACGAATTACATCTATCCATTAATGTTCGTAGCGAGTCTGGTAGAGCAAACCACAGGCGGGGATATGTATAATGATATCCTTTTAAATAGTTAGCATACCATAATATACCGTATTGGATCAGGCGTTTTCTCTTGCTTATGCCAACTAGATCATTTTTCCAGGAATTATCATCCTTTGACAATCTAGACAGTGTAATGTATGTGGTATTCATCATAAATATTGATTGTGATGATAATGAGTGATGATAATAAGTTAACTTACGCTTAATCACTGATTTATATTATATTTCTTTAAACACCAGAACATTTTTAAAAAGATTCAGTTCAACTTTCTTCAATTTTACATTAAAAGAAAAAGTTAATAAAGTTAAGCGAGATGTTTTGTATGGTGATTATAGTGAAGGGGGATTACGAGTATCACATGTTGAGTTATTTTGTCAGACATTGAAATTTTTCCAGGAAAAGTACGCTTAAGCTCACGAATCCTTAGCATTACTCACATGAAAAAATATAATTTTTAAATAAGTTAGCGTTGTTTGATGGAGACAAAATTCCCAGAGTGACAAAAGAGGGGCTTGTGAAAATTTCAAAAGACTTTAATACTTTTTAGAAAGAAATTTAAAATATATAATTTACTATTGTAGAATGTAAGTGCTAGTAACCACTGATATAGTTAGTAATAGAAAGTAATAGACGACATTAAAGATAATGACAAAGTAACAAAATATATTGACAAATTACTATAAGACAAATATAAAACAAAACCACCAACTAGTCAAGGAAGGACGTTTTACAATTGAATATAGTTGATGAAACATGGGAAAATTATTAGATATCTCCTATATTTATTACTGATGATACTCAGCTTCAGAATTTCCAGTTGAAGGTATTGGATAATATTCTTTAAACTAATGTTAAATTTTTGCAGTCTGAAAAAGAAAGGTGTTCCTTTTGTGAAAATGAAAGGGAAACAATGTTGCATTTATTATGGATTCTTGCTGTGTAAAGTCTTTTTAGTCCTCTTTAAAGGCCCACTACCTTTCCGAAACGGCTTTAAATGTTCAAAATGGTAATAAGAACGAGATTAATAATTCTGTAGAGTCGCAAAAGTTATTAGCTTACCGTTAATACTACACTTACATCAACACCTGAACAATTAAATCAAAATAAATTAAAAGTTAATTTACATAACGCGGTCATCTTACGTTTTCCGCCGTCGTCCTAATTACTGTGCGTTAATTGATTATCACTGCGTCAGACGACAAAACAGCGAAAATAATCTCGACTGTTAACAAGTGTTACGCAGGGAATTTTTTATTTGTTTGGTGTTGTGTTGTAACCCCGTCTTAGACCTTTGATAAACATTTTCTATTATTATTACTGTTTTTAAGAAACTTTATTTTGTTTTGTTTCTGAACGGTAATTGGTCTTTAAATGATACAAAAACATGATCTTGTGGTACTTTTCAATCTGCGATCTAACCTTTGTTGGGGTGAATGTTGACAGATTGGATCATGGATAATTATGTTGCTCTTCAGATTTTTCATCTATTCAAAGGGAGACAATCCAATCTTTTGCTATGGGTAAGCTGTATCTATCCTATTACAAAACAACTAGAAGTTGGTCTTAACCATTACACTGTAGTAAAAAACAGAGAAATATAGAATCAAATGGAACTTTATTATGGATATAATATGCTAGGAAATTTAGAACAATATTCTTTTTTCTGGAGGAAGACTTTAGCATGTTTGTATGGATCTGTACTGTAGTAATCATATATGCAAATAGTTGTATACCTATTATTTTGGATTTAGACTTGTATCAATATATCAAATGTTTAAATATTTCATATGATCGAATATATATATATATATATGAGAAAAACAATTATCTCCAAGAACAGAGTATTAGAGGGGAGGGAACTCAATGCTAGTAAATAGACCCTTATTCTAAGTAACTAACCATTCTTGTTTGTAATTAACTTGCAAGTTAGTTTTCACCCAAGTATGTCCAATACGTGGCTATAGAAAAGTGTCGTTTCATACCCGGAATTATATATCTACCTTGTTTAATATGCTCTTCCATAAATCTAAATTATCTTACCCAGTATTTTATATGCTTGTTTGGATGTGCACTGAACAAAAATAAATTGTAAGTGAGAGTGATCTTAAGGTCAACTCTTGAACAAAAATTGTTCAAAAATGAACATTTTGTTTTGAAATAATTCATTTAAAATCAATCAAAATAAAACAAATAAACAAAAAACTTAAATAGTAATAATAATTTAATGCTGGTTCATATTCACTGCTTCCTTTAAAAGCCTAACGCTAGGTTACTGATTATTGAATTGTGGCATGCTTGGATGACAGACTCCAAATGTGTTCAAATGAATAGCATTTACATTCATTACATGCCACATGGGTCAAATAAGCAAACATTTTAACTGATTCTTGTCTATAGCTAAGAATCCAATGACTTGATATTGGAACTGTATCAAATTTGAATAAAATGTAACTAAATATTGACAAATAATTTAATAAAAACTCTACTAAGTGTCACCTAAGCAAAAGACTTAAAAAGACCATGGTTATGAGGTTATTGGTGAAAGTCAAAGGGCAAGAAACAAGTTTGGTGAAGTATTGTTAGTATAAATCAAGGGAAAAACTTTTCTTCAAATAACAAAATGATGCTGATGAATACTTAACCATACAATTTATATCAAAGATAAAGTCTAGATTATTGATACAGAATGGTAGTCAAATGATGAAACCAGATAAATTTATGCAATTTTATGCATTATCTAATGAATTTGTATACCAATATCCTTCAGTACAGTTTTATTTGAACTACTTGTGTTGGCTTTTGTGATATGACTTGTTACAAAACATATAGGTACCAAGTCATTGTTTTCTCTCGCTACCTTGACGACAACATTTCCATACTAAGAGCCCTACCGCCAGGTTTAAGTGCACTTCTATAATGATATATTTATGTAGATATATTTATGTATATTGGAGACATACACTTTTGTGTGGCTAATGGTGTTTATAGCTATGTGTACTTTAGTGTCTATTCTATTAAAGTTTATGACAACCAGAAGTAACTACCGCGTTACATGTCGGAAGCAAATCAACTAGTATAATATATAGTTAGTCTATAAATCACCCGCCTGGTGCAATAGCTGACTACAGCAGTACGTATCTATTTGTTGCAAGGTAAATCGGTAAAGTGATTAACTTTTAAAAGATGTTTTGGCAAAATGACTTCACATCAACTGAAAGATACGTTAGCTATGATGCACTGATGATGCTAATGATTGGTGAACTGCACCGGAGTAGTGATTTATTGGGTTGGGAAATATAACTAGATATAGCCGTGAACATAACGTATTGGTATACAAATCGTTGTTATGATTTGTAAAGAAGACAAGCTGAATGTCAGAACACACCAGGGAAGTACAAGTACAGATAAATATTGACAAGACGACATTTGACCGGATGTGTATGGAAGGTCTTTCTGAAAGGTACCCGATTATTTAAGATACATGTTTCCACTCTATTGGACAGATATATCTGCTCTTTCGGTGAGGGTGATAAACCTCAGAAAATGTAGAACGTCATATGAACATAAACAATGGATCCTCAGAAGAAATTCACGACATTGTTACCCCCGACAAGCCTCGGCAAGCCTCGGTTTAGACAGTCGTGAATCTCCTCCTTGGATAGAAATGTCTCTGGCCTACCATGTATAAAGCAGATATTGTCGTTTGGAAAATGGATCCATAATTGATTCGTATACGTGCCATTCGTATTTCTTCACTGCAGCAACAATTAACACTTAGATATGTAAGAGAATATCAGAAATGTAACCATTTATTACAGACCGACATTTTCCGCTCGACAAAAAAAAACCGGAACTTGTGTAACCTCTTGAAAAGCGTATTTGTGATTTTTTAGAAACTGTTTCTTATTAAAGTTATTTTTACATTAAAAATATTGAAAATTTTAAATGTATATTTTTTTGGAAATGGGAGTATTTTATAGAGGAAATTAGAACAAGCATAGCCTACTGTAGGATGATCAAGGTGGTAAAGTAATACTAGACCAAGTAAAACTATCTGATTTGTTTCGGAAATTTAATATTTTTTACTTTCATTCCTAGCTTTTAAGGCCAAGTTTTTCTAAAATAAAAAGTAATGATTAAAAAAATAAGAAAAAAAAGACCCAAAAACAAACAGACAGCGAAATGAATCTCCAGTGTTAACATGTATTACTCAGGGAATGCTTTGAATAAATCTAACATTTCTTTGTTTCGGAAAGGTAGTGGGCCTGTAAGGATGGTTGAGTAAGTATAACTCCTTTACATGAAATATTCCTGTAACTTTGATCTTTCTTAAGTGACTTGTATTCTGCAAAAATTTTCAATAATGCCATTGTGATTAAGAGTAAACGAGTTACTTCCCCAAACACAAGCTTAAACTTATATGTTACATGTATAGTCTAGTTCATGATAGAATACAAACGTTTGTTTAAAAAATAATAGAATAGTTTTTGTAACGGAAAAGAACACATAGTCATACTCATTATATTATGCCATGTGTTCTACCGGAAAATGATGCCGTGTCTTCCAAATCTTGTACCTTCCGTTACGGACACCTGACTAATATAACATTAAATGGAGACTGTCACTAGTTTGTGGTTAATTTATCCGTGTCTTTACATAGACGTAGTATATGTCTGGCCATTGTTCTGGATTAATTTTAAAAGCTTTTTAGTTATGTTGCTCCAAACGATGTAACTTTCGTTACGGCCAGCAGACTAATGGTTAAATGGTGACTTAGTTCATGGCCAATATATTACCTATACATATGTAGTGTAGTGTATGACAGATACTGTATTAACGGCTATGTACTTCGTCTGGATCGGGGACAGATGTACACTTAAACGACTGACTAAGGGGGTGTGATAAATATACTTTAAGCTATAGCGCCTAGAGAGTGACACAGAGCAATAATACCATTTCTTATGAAACAGGACTCTGCTGTTGTTGTTTATGGATTAATTCAAATATTTTTTTTTATTTATGTTACTATGACAATGTCATGAGAAGTGCTATCTTAAGTAACCACCCTACAATTTCTGAAGAGACCTCACCGATTTTTGTCCTGTTGCTCCATGACATCAAATCTATTGAAATTATAAATCCCTATAAATTCTATTTATTTTCGTGAATGTTCGAACTTTAGCGACCTTTTTTAGGTCATCTGACCGGGAGGGTCAGGATGACCTATATTCGTCATGTTTCGTCCGTCGTCGTGCGACAATTTGGCTGAAATTTACATAAAATGATCCTGACAACACAGTGTTGTTATTTTTTGGGTCAGTTTGAAATAAAAGATGGCCGCCACAGCCGCCATCTTGAAAACACATTTTGAACTTCTTCTCAAGTTCAACCGGTGCGATTTGGCTGAAACTTTTTTTTTATTTATCTTTTATTCATTTTTTTTCAAAAGATATACACATCACAACAAATACAGAAGATACATGGAAGAGAAGTTCAATAGAAGTTACATTTTTAGAGTTATTTCAAATTGAATATTTCAATGTATGTACATTCATATATTTAGAAGTAGCTTATTAACGTAACAAATACACACATACTACCATTCACATAAAAAGTCTATCAAGAGTTATTTCCCTTCCTACAGATGTCGTGAGAAAGTGAACTAGGGGAAACAACTCTTGATAAAAAATTACACCAAAGACAGGACAAAACTACATAAAAAAGAAGTAAACCTAGGTCACAGATATTTCAATGATTTTTAAAATATTACTGATTATACATTGAACCAATTTTGTAATTCTACAAGTGCTTATGGTTTCCGCTTTACCAAACATGGACAAGTTAGTAAAAATGGCTTTAGATGTAAAATATTGTTGTCTAACGTCTTATTTAACCACTAACCTGTAAGTTTTTGTGTTTGGACTCAAATATTCAATAGGTAGTTCTTGTATTGTTGGGAACGTTAAGAAAGCTTAATATTTTTTTTCGGTACGTATAAACTTATATTGCCCTGGGCAGTAGGGAGACCTAACAAACTTGTTTACACGCGCGGTGGCCGAGTGGTGAAGATGTACCGACATATTACCCAGCCCTGCGCAACCTCTGGGAATGCGGGTTCGAAATCACCGATCGGGAGCATAAAAAAAACACCGTTGACAATTCTCAAGAAAAGCTAGAGATTCCTTGTGGTTTTTTCCGGGTACTCGGCTTTCCTTCCACTCAACAACTGGCACGTCCTTACATACCCTGACTGTTAATATGACGTAAACTAATAAAGCCCAACCCACCCGGGCAGGCCATAATAATAGTATTTTTATGGTTATGATTATGCCTTTGGGTTAACAGATGTCATGTCCTCCCTATCGTCAGGGCAATAAATGCATTTTAACTTACATTTTACAATGCTTGTGTGTCATAGACATCGTTGCTGCACTACAGCACAATTCTTGAATTATACTATTATTAGTTAGTTTTCCCCTTTTTGTTTATTCTAGTTTTATGTAACATTCTAAATTCATTGTATTATAGAACGAACTTTAGGATATAAGCCATTGATCAACTAAGGAATAGGTACAACCTACACCTATTGTTGCATCATTCTCGTTGCTCAGAGTACTATAAACGACTACCCGATACCGTAAAACTTCTATGCAATTTTTAGATCCGAAGAATGTTCCATTAATGCGAATTTGCTTTGAATATAAAATCGATTTCCTTGACCCACTCGACCATGGACTGTTAAGCCTCCGAGATGATATATAGTGGATGCGTATCCATGTGCTAGTTCGGTACATTACAGAAATGAGAAACAATAGTACTTGATATTATCGAACTAGAAACAAGAATTAATGATACAATGAGTATTCACTTTATGACAGGGAAAACAACGCTAGATGCAAAGACTCTAGGGATAAGGAATCAACAAAATGATTATGAAATCCTCTTTTTCGCAGAAATTTCATAGAGAGGAGAAATGTTTTAGAAATGATGGATTCAGGTGCATCAGTTTAAAAGACATGGAGATAATGTAATCAGGGTATAATTCTATAAAAAATGTCATTATTTGGTGGCGAGATTAAAGACAAAAATAACAACTCCCCTAAAATAATGATAAAATATGTAAAAATAATAAAAAAAATGATAAACATGTACAGTATTTTAATACACGTATTTTCAGTTGAAAATGCTATGTGGAGAACACAATTCCAAATACGAAAGACTGTTTTCATATACTTTTATTCACTTTGAACATGAAAAAGAAATTCTTCAATACAACTTCATTAAAACTTACCACAATAGATAACAACTTACAATTCTATAGTCAGTGCGCTTAACTGGGCACTAACTCCTATTGAATGACACATATTGAATAAACATGATAAATTTTTTTCTTAATTTAATTATAGCATGCAGATCAACTTTATTCTTTTCAAATTGAAAAATTTACATAATTAGGTTACTGTGACCTATGTTTTTGACACTAAGTTATATCTTCCTTTTTGTTTTATTTTCAGCATATCAATGTATTATATTTCATAAAAAAAAGCATTCAAAAATATCATTAGGTTCCAACAGCAAAACTGGACAAAACAGAATTCTCCGCTGTTCTCCCAAAACTGACAAGGAAAACTCTGAATGATCTTAATCATTTGGTCTAGATATGATGTCCTAACCCCCGTTATCTGTAAATTTTAAAAAAAGTGTTTAATAATGCTGGTAACTATGTTGGGCCCAATTGAAACTCCACTTTTCAGGAGTTGTCAATGCATCACAAATTAAGATGTAGTTATACATTGAAAATATACTTCTAATATGTCTAATATATAATCAAAAATATTCCTTAAAGAAATGAAAACGGTATAAAAAATTGAAGATAATAGTTGGAGAAGCTGCGGAAAACCACGAAGGATAAAGTTAAAGATTCAGACGATGCATTCTTGATACCCGGGATTTTCAGAATAGTAGACGCTAGGTTGCACTAATCCAGAGATTGACTATCTATACGATGCTTCGCCTATAGAGCACCTGAAGCCGTAAGGATTGGGAATGCAGACTTCTAAGCAGTATTTTAAAATATATATAATTTCCTACATAACAATAAACAGTTTTTTGTATCGCCCTAGCGTTTTCGGGCGGCTGTTGCCGTTTCTTTTTAGGGGGATTTGATCTTGTTGTTAGATTTAATCACGTGGTCCCAGTTTCTCACCACTAATCTCTCACGGTTTTTAAATGATGAAAGGACTCATAATTTTAGCATGAAATTGGACATTTTAAAGTATAAATATAGATTAATTTGTAATTGGTGTTCTCGTTTTATGGTTCAGCCAGCCTATGGTCTTTCGTGGCATTAAGACTATATTGATTATTGGCTAAGAGAAGAGATATATTTATCTCAAAACAAAACCTAAAAACAATCATCACAAAAGTGTGTAATTGTATTATGAGAGAGATACCCATTCAGACCTGTCTATAAAGAAAGCCGCAAAGGAACAGACGCAAAATGATGCTTTATAGGCAAGTGGTCTTTTTACTATTCTTACAATATATAAAATGTTCTAAATTGATCATTTGGAACCTTAGAAAGAGGTATTCATCCTTCAAAAACTGACAAACGAGATTGGAAGAATGAGATAATGTTAATTTTCACTAATTAGGGACTGTCATAAATTGCAAAACTAAATATTCGCGAATTAATCAATCAATTGTTTTACATAGTGTTATAAGACATCAGAAACTGTCGATGTATTAATGATTTCAAGGCTATAAAATTGATTTGCTTAACTATGCCATCGCGGGAAATGTTCTAAACGTAAATCGCTACAAGTTTTAACCGCGAAATTTTCATGATAACATTTATGGGTCATTTTATTCAGCCAGACAAATTTTGATGGTCAGTAAGAAGGGTATCGGCAGCCTCCAAAACTTATAGACTTCTCACAGACCACCGCAAAGTTCCAAATTGAGTCCTGTCCTTACAATGAACTGGTTGTTATGGACGTTTATTATAAAGAAGAAATCATTTAAGAGGTGACACATCAGAATCATCCACCAATGACAGAATCTCTTTTTCTTCCATTTCTAATCACAGTCACCTAACTACACTACATTCAATTCGATTCAAAAAATTGTAAAGCTTTCTTGCACTCTCCAATTTCTGACTTTCGAATTTTGCTCACATAAGAATTAGTACAATCACTTAACGATTTTTTGCGCTTAACCCGAAACAGGAGTAACAGAGTTTAATTTTTTCCTGAAACCTTTCACAGGATGCTTTCCATTTTTTCTCTACATGTCTTATATGTGTTATATTTTCTTTAATTTCTTGTTTCAAAAATTCATTTTCCTTTCCTGAGATTTTCATTTTCCCTTTTCCAAGTTGTTTACTCTGGTAATGTGTAACCTCAACAAACCAAGTGTATTTCTCATGATGCAGCTGATTCTTAAATGCCTCAAACTGTCTTCCACCTTTCTTTTTTTCTCAAACCATCTGATTTCAGCTTGAAATAGAAATGAACACGTAATCTGTTCCTTGTCACTGTTAGTAGCAGAAAACTTAACAGAATATTCTTTTTTCAATTTCCTTTTGTATCAGTGCAACCATTTCAAGGCTAAGTGCCTTGTGCCAAAACTGGCTTTCAATAATTTTGAAACACATCTTTTTTGAAGTACAAATCTTGATGACATTATCATATGAACATGTCTTAAGTTAAAAGTTAAAGTTGAAGCATAAGGTAATCCTCTGCTTTATCTTTGTTTCCTGACAATGGTCTGGGTAGATTCATAGTCCGTCAACGGCTTCCTCTCGTGTATGTAAAAACTTCACTGTAGATGTTATTATATAGACATTGTCACATTCCTTGTTGAAAACCCGGTAGTCCAACTATTCTCCTAATATTGGGGTTAAGTCATTTCTTTTCCTAATGGTGTATATGGTTTTTGTTTTTGTTTGCTTACATACTGTTCCTCTCTGATGACAAACACGAAAATTCTTTTTGGTTGGCCAGGGGAATTCTGATGTTTTTAAAGGAGTCCTTTTTTGGATGGTCCCAACGTTTCTTTCAGGAGTCTCTGCAAGATAAAAAGAAAATTAAAAATTCTGCAAGATAACGAGAAAATTAAAAACAGTGTTACCAACTACCCAGATTTAAAACTTATATTTTGATGATGTGTTTGTGGATATGAGCTTTATATTAATTAAAGATATTACAATATTCTTGACGACAAGCTCATTTGTCTCCGGTGGTCAAAACTTGGACGCCTTGACCATAAAAAATAATTAGCTGAATGAATAAATACACAATCAGGTATCTGTATGTCAAACCTGTCTTGGAGGCCACTTGAAAGGTTAGAGAAAAAGGGCCTCTCTAAAGACATTTAAATGTACATGTAAAATACCGGTATGTGTAATACACTTACATTGAAACTAAAACAACTGGTCTGTATCGATAAGTTTTTGAAAAGTTTGTTTGATTTGAGTAGATTGATTATCGTCAATTATTAATGATCAGGGCCGCGTTGGCTGAGTGGTTAAGATGTCCGGACATATAATCACAAGCCCTCCACCTCTGGGTCGCGAGTTCGAATCCCATGTGGGGCAGTTGCCAGGAACTGACCGCTGGTCAGTGGTTTTTCTCCAGGTTCTCCTGCTTTTCCTCCACCAACAAACCTGGCAAGTCCTTACATGACCCTTGCTGTTAATGGAGACGATAAACTAATAAAACCAAATGATTATCAATTAACAGCCAGGGTCATTTAAAGACATGTGATGTTGAGATGGTGGAGAAAAACCGACCAGCTGTCAGCACCTGGCAACTGCCCTATATGGGATTCAGACAGGTGGAGGGCTTATGGTAATACCAATATGTCAGGATTCCTAGCAACTCGGCCCTTATTGGTTCAACTTAAGTCTTTGGAAAGTTCTTTCGAAACACCCTTTTTTATCACATTTGAACATATTTATCATATATATGGACATCCCACTTTTGCAAAGTAATCCAAGGTACTAAACGTATCGAAGGTACTAGACTTCCAAAATATACACTTGGACCAAACAAAACTTTTGCAGAAATTGCACAACTTATTTTCATCTATATACATGAACATACATGAAGTTGTTCCAATATCTGTGGTTGTTCCGGATCTGTATCATGGACCACCAATTCCTTTGGGTCCCTCCCTTCGTCATATCTGGCAGGCCATCCTATTTGAATTAAAAAAAAATAGTTATGCAAAAATGTTCATGCCACTTTGATAATTCATAAATGTTTCATATGTATGTAAAAGGAAGAGAAGAAAATGCAGGGGCCAGACCGGGATTCGAACCTGGGACTCTCCGCACACTAGCCGAGTTCTCTACCGACTGAGCTACATGTACCTGGTCACCGATGATCGACCCAGTCCAATCCCGCTTATGTATATCAGTGACAGTCAATAACACCTGTCTTTGATTATAATTTTTGTGTAGACAATTCAGCTTACGTATGTATATCTAAAACACTTTATTAACAAGAGGTCCATTGGGCCTGTATTGCTCACCTGTTTCAGGCTAAGACACAAGCTATCCAACTTGAAGCTTTAGAATTGAACTTAATCTATTTATTTCTACAGATGGATTTTGAAGAATTTGATATATTTCTCCTATAGGGCCCCACCCCTCTGACACCTGCCTTGGGGAACAGCCCCACCGTTTATACAAGATTGGTTTCTCTTCACCCAAGGAAGCTTCAGACCAATTTGGTGAAAATCCATTCATCCGTTTATGACTATAGTAGGGATTTTAGTGAAAAGGTTGACGGACGACGGATGCCACGCATTACATAAGCTCACCAGGGCTGGCAGGGCCAGGTGAGCTAAAAATGCAATCATGACACCATATACAATTGTAATCCTATTGATGAGACATGTGGAATTGTATAGTGTAAGTAATTGTCCTGTCATCCTCGATACTCCAGGGGTTCCGATCACATACGATTTCTACACCCCTGGACTATCTCATAGTAAAACTAGAGGCAACTGGAAAGAACAGGTAATTTAGTCCTTTGATGTACATCAAAAGAACCGTATAACGGCACCTGTGGTTTGACTGTGTGGCTTTGAAATTGGGTGTTGCTCTCTCTGTAGTCTTCAAAGGAAATCTTTGCAGGCCTGTGATTGGTCAGATATTTTCTTCTGAACTGCCTTCAGTTTTACTATGAGATAGTCCAGGGGTGTAGAGATCTTACGTGATCGAAACCCCTGGAGTATTGAGGATGTTGTCCTGTATGAGGCTTTATAATATAAGTGTTTGTTAAAGGTTATTACCAATGTAATGTATTTTTACTCCTTGTTTTTGATCTTCAGATCTAGAGCGCTCTATTATTTCAACTGGATAAAGCTTAAGTCCATCGTGTTTTTCTTGAATTTTAACTTTCTTAGAATTCGGTATCTTCTGGGGCCTGCATAATTCGCTGTAAAACCAAAAAATGAAGACAATCTATTCTTGCACAAGCACAGTGCCAAGATTAAATTAATCTCAACAATAATGAAAAAATATGAAAGCAACACCATACTATATTAGTACACCACAGTGTTAGACTGATCTGTGCTGATCTGGATTTGCTTTATTTAATATAGAATATAGAATATCACAAGCCAAGCTAAACAGTTAATCATGTAGATCTAGTCAGATTTCAGATTGTACAGCCCATCCCCCCTCCCCCGTCCTTAAATGAAAATTTAAAAAAAAATCATGAAACCCCATAGAAGCAACTTCTGATTGTTGGTGTTAACAAAAATTGTAAAACAGATACTGTTAATTAAACTACAGTAGGTAATGCAACTTGATCAGAATATGAAACTATGGCCAAAAAAACTACGTTCCGCAAGTTAACTATAACGACATGTGCTGGGCGTTTTTTTTCCGTCAACACCGGTAATGCCAAACACCTTTCGCTTCACTGATGTTTTAGTTTATTGTGTTAATCTCTGAGACTGACATGCTGATATATGAGGGGACAACAATTGTGAATAGTTTCTCGAAACAAAATAGCACGTCTATATCTGAACAGTAAACAATAATAAACTTACGAATAGCTTGAACTTCTTCGCCGTCTCTTCGACGGATTTTGGACGATCTTGTTCCCATCATGCTTAGCACAGCAGCCAAGAACGATAACTCAATAAAGTTTCATTCCGCGGGAAGTATCAATATTTCCCGATATGCGCAACAAAATAGATGACACATTCTATTGAAAATGAGATGATTGACGTACGGTACTTCATAAATATCTGAAATAGATCAATATATCTCATGCATTAAAGAATTTTAATTCCATTGGCGTTACACGTATGAGAAAGAACTGCCTAAATCGTTCGATCTCGCCACCAGGGCCTATCGAAAGAACGTTGCTTACTTGTGGTTTCGATCACGTCAACTGCCAGTCACAAGTATGCAAATGATGGCGATTAACACTCTCCTAGTACGGTAGATAATCTGATAATTAGGTCGACGGAAACAAAAGACTGACTGATGTACCTACGGTAAGTTGTTCACGGGTTGCTGCGTGCGGGAAGGTGAGGCAACAGCGAGGTGTGAAGTCACATGTGCCTGTGGTCATAATCAAAGGGTCAATTAGTGTTTAATTTAGTGGTCGTTGGGACTATGAATTGGTCGTA
>SAYR01001268.1:394632-408793 GCA_004382745.1 Argopecten irradians irradians | reverse complement strand
AAACGGAATAGTGGTGTGATTGTATTTCTGAAGAGAAAAAAAGTCGGAACTGAAAATAAGTGGCCGTAATAGTGGGGTGTTCGTAATTTAGTGTATATGCTATACATGTCTATGTTTGGAATAAACTTTTGGAAAATAAAAATAAAATAAAACAAAAATAAATATAAAGACAAAATAAAAGAATATTTTCAAGCATGGTGAATTAACAACAAATAAAAATATGAAATAAAAAAAATAAAAATAATCTGCCGACGATAAGGGTTGCACCCGGGCCGTCTGCATAGAAAGCTAAGGACTTACCACGACACCATTTGTATTGTCTTGTGAATATCATTAACTTAATAATGAAATGCAGTTCACTATATTTTCGTATTTTCTTCGCAATCCACTTATAATGATATTGATGCTGCTGAATAAGTTTACAGAATGATTCTAAACTAGTTTATATTGTATCTGAGAGCAAATGACAACTACATATACCACAAATGTGTGGTTATTCAGTTTATTCTTCACGACACCAGCCGGGGGGGTAAAAAGCTAGTTCCGGAATTGCGATCCCAATACTGGTAAAACCAAGTTTTACCGTAAAAAGAAGTAAACCTAGGTCACAGATATTTCAATGATTTTTAAAATATTACTGATTATACATTAAACCAATTTTGTAATTCAACAAGTGCTTATGGTTTCCGCTTTAAATTTCTGTTGGATATTATAATCCTGTGAGCTTTTAGTTCAAATTTAATATGATTTTTAGACTGTTTAAATTGAGTTTTTTTTCTAGACATTTGCAGTTGTAAATGTATTGTTTTACTAGAAGCAGTATCAAATTATCAATGTGGAAATTAGTATTTGTACTATCTTGTTTGCCGAAGGTAAAATCCTGTTTTTCAAATCTAGGACTTATATTGTTAGTAATTATAGAAATTCTTAATTGTTCAATCAAGTTTGATACATTTTCACAGTCCCAAAATATATGAGTAATTGTTTCTGGATGTGTTTTACAAAATGTACATAGATTGTTGTTTGATTTACCAATTCTTAAAAGAAATGCTTTTGTAGTTAGTATTCAATTTGGCTGAAACTTGAATGAAATGATCCTGACGCTACAAAGTGTTGTTATTTTTTGGGTCGATCCGAAATCAAAGATGGCCACCACAGTCGCCATTTTGGAAACGTATTTTGAAATCCTTCAAAGTTCTACTGAAGCAATTTGGCTGAAACCTGCATAAAATGATCCTGACATAGTCCCGACAAAGTGTTAATATTTTTCGGGTCGATCCGAAATCCTAGATGGCCGCCACAACAGCCATCTTGAAAACACATTTTAAAGTTCTTCTCAAGTTCTTCAAGAGCGATTTTGGCTGAAACTTGCATGAAATTATCCTGACATGGTCCTGAAAAAGTGTTGTTACATCTCTGGCTGATCACAAATCGATGATGGCTACCATTACACTATATCTAATTAATTTCCTATACGATTATTGCCAAGGTAGTCAGATGAGAGCTCATTAGTCCATAACACTATTTTCCAATAAATATCGAGTAAGATTATTATATCAAAGTCACTTTGTGTTATCATTTCCTTTTAAATTTTGAACAATTTCCTGAGATTGTGCTGGACACCGGATATACATTGTACGCTATTCACTTTTCTGTATAGCAAATGCTCTTCTCATTTATCTTTCTGGGAATGAAAAGGCTGTAAAATATTAGGTGGATTCGCTATAAATCGGCGTGGTAGACATTCCAACACAGTATATGTCCCTTTTCGGCTACACACATATGTATCACATCTATTTACAATATCGCATCAGTCAAAAGGTTCGTAAACAGAAAGAAACTAACTGTTTTATAGTTAATATCAATCGCCTACGGTACATTTAATTGATTTTGATGTCTAAGATTGTTTTTCGCATTACTTAGTAACATATCTGTATATTTTTGTACTTTTTTGATTAAATAGCCGTCTCCACTTAAATTTTTTTTCCAGATATATGACAATGTTACATAGACTGTTGAAGACATATGTATGTGTCAGCCTTACCTCCCTTTATCCACAAATGTTTTGCTCCTCACTGTGAAATCTAACGAAGTGTTATGGGGTGGGTGCTGGAATCATTTTGTCGGGCTACTTTTGTCACCACTGGATCGATTTCAATGTAACTTGGCAGCAATGTTGGGGGCCAGGTGAGGATGTACTTGCATTATTTTTGTGTTGAATGTTTGGTTTCCACGTTAACCAGTTCACCTCTACTCAGGTTTTATGGTCTGTAACTTTGCAATTTCATCAATTTTGATCTTCAAACTTGTAACGTGTAAAATATAGATGTCTGTTATTGGTCAGACCAGATGCTTCAGTAAGGATTACCATAGAAACATTATGAAGGAACATTTGGTTTTCAGGGTTTAAAATGATAATAACTTTATAATTTTAATACGCTTCTGATATATTGTGCAAAATTAAAATATACATTTTAATGCATTCATTTGTTGACTTGTGAAGACTGTTTGCCTTTTGAAGCTATATTAATTGTACAGAAGAAGATTTAATTAATGATATATAAGCTGTATTCATAAAACTGAAAATAAACGAGAAACATTCCAGATGCGTTGTTATGCCATTTTCAATAAAAAAATCCCAATTTGCTGAGAAGCTCACTTTTAACTCGAGTGCTGTTATCGAGAAAGCAGAAGTGTTTGCTCCATCAAATTTGAGTAGACATCGCTACAAAGGCCTGTTTACGGTGGCAGTATTCACAGAAATACATGACATAACATATTTTTTGACTTTTTATACTTGCGACGACAGCTTTAAAAAGCACTAACATTTGTATAACATTGAGAAACATCAAGGTGACCTTAATCATAAACATAGTGAGCATGTGTGACACATATGTGGTACAGTGTAAAAACACCAGCAGGATATCTTACTCCATAACCAAACTGTCCGAGCTATTCACACGGCCATTAATAGTGATTTAGCACCATCTATATATATCGCATTACCATGTAATATATTCATTAAACTCATATGACCAAATTGTTTATTTCTCTTGTACTCTACAAGCATATGCGCAGATAGAGAAATTATGGATTCAAAATACCCTACGAATTGAGAAAGGTCACCGCATTCTGACAAGTTTATCATGTGATAAAACTCAGTGATATAACACATGTAATGCAAACATTGTCAGGTGATGTAGTCCTTTGCTAGGAGTGTTAAAATGACATAATCCGTGATAACATTTGAGTATTGATATTAAGGTGGGAGTTAGAACAAATAGCCATCCTGAACTCACCGGATATTATCGCGGAAATTCCACGAGGAATTCCGTATGAGAACACAGCCTCGCAGTTAAATAGTAGAGGAATGTTGAACTTCCACGGCTATATTCCAATATTGTATAGCATTGTCATAATATTCCAACCCCACACATTTATATAAAAAAAGATTGAACCCATCCTTTTTAATTCAAATTCATTGTTGTAGGTATTGTCTCCATTCCTTTAGATAAGTGGTATTGATATTTTCACGTTCCTCGTGCATACAACGGTAACTGATTCACACAATGAATCAATATAAGGATGTCAGCACGACCCGTCTTCAACTCACTCTCCAGATATATTACTGAGTAGACTTGGTCGGATTCCGTCTTGAATTGTTCTCAATGTAATTCGTCGAAATCGGTAAATCATTTAATGTCGTCTATGCTGTTTTTGGCATCTTCTGGCTGGGAAGACTTCCATCTGCTCAAAATAGGTTAAAGAGAAAACTTCAAAACAAGGAAAAGTCGGTCGGTTCTGAACCAAAACAACAATTGGTCTATCCTTGAAGTCAGACTCAGTTAGTATAGGTCGAGTTACATTAATGTACTAACTATGGAAACGGCACAAAACAAAATGTTCAAAGTAAAAGGAACTGCTCATGAATGGACATCCAGAAAAAGAGGAAATAACAACTGGAATCGAGTATATATTAAAAATAAAGCAAATTGAAACGACGAAAAGCAACAATATGGAAATAGGATACGCCGTATGAGCATTATACCAAAAAGGAAATAAAGCAGTAATACAACTCACGGAGTAGAAGTAAATAATAAAATGCAGCAATAGGGACTGAGGAGACATAGAAACAATGTCTGAGAGGTTTCAATTAAAAGGAAAGATAACAAACGACTGAATAATGTGATGGCATGATGGAAGGTTTTACAGCCAGACATTCTTTGCCTATTATTGGGCGTAAATGCAGTTCATGAACAGTCCGAATGTCATATAGAAATGGCTTCTTTCACTCATCATGACAGTTGTAATGTGTTACAACAACTCTAGGGCATTAATTCTGGAAATCCTTGACATTATATGCATGTACTTTACATGGATGAGTTGCCACGTTGCACTTATATTTTGATGTTAAATCTTAATTATAAAGCCTTTGAGATACACGAGTTTCGATTTCGTTCCTTTTTATCCAACATATTGATGTGTATCGAATAAAATAGTTATTAATTAAACTCAAACAATTCTACATTGTAGTTCTTTGATGATGCCACTACACAAGACTGTTCCCACAGTGAGGCTATTTTCTCCAAACTTAACATTATAGACCAAATGAACGTATCCCGAGTCTTGTCTATCGTACCCATGTTATTTAGTATCATATCTTTGTGACATGCCATATATGTTGTTATCGTCAATGAAATATGCTTACAACTTGTCTTTGATTGTTAAGTAACACCACATTAGGATACTATCACAACGGAATTTCCGGTAGTTGTAATATTTTCCTTGTCGCGGTATAAAATCCAAAGACGTTGATTAGTTGTTCAAATACGAATTTATTAAATCACTTTTCTATTAGTCGGAAGGCGATGTCCGGAGTGTCCGAAAATCGACCCGTAGAGACCGAGCTCTAGATCCTAACTGATGACAAAATATGAGACATGGAATTAAATGTACAATTGATACAATGGGTGACACCTGGCATGTATATGACTCTATTAAGGCTGGTCGGTACTCGGACAGGTGAAATAATTAGCTTATCTATTGTCTGAGTCGTAAGTGTCATAGTACTAGTAAGACCAGTTTGGATAATTAACTTCAAAGGTAGATGAGCTATAAAAAGACAATGAATAAATTACAATTAAGCATATGTTATATATAGAGTAATTAACTGAAACAGACGTGAATAGATACATGTACAAAATGTAGCTTTAAAATATCATGTCACAAGAAGAAAATAAAGTTAGGAAAGTTTGTGGAATTCAAATTAGATAATACTGAATTAAAATTTTAACCAATGTTCAAAAAATACATAATGTAGCACTTATATCATAAAATTCTTCATGATAATACTACATAGTGTAACTTGATGACCCACTGACTGGTCCTGCACAGTGTTCTTCCTAAGTATATCCGTCAATTGACGATAGTGCTAAAAGATACAACATACACCATCAATGGGATACGTCTAGCGTAACCCGAATATTAAAATTAAAATTCTTCATTTGCATTCAGTTTTTCAACTTATTTGCACAAGTAAAAGAAAAATATTCAAATATAATTGGCATACATACAGGACACTACGCTATACATATACCCCAACTTCCTTGGTAGCTTATAACCGCAGTCGCACACTACATTATATAAAACAATCGCTGGGAATTAACAAGGTCAGCTTACAACTTCGACATGAGTCAAGATATCTTATCCAAAACGTAAAGTCTCGCGTCAAAATCATTGCAAATTAGTTAATTTTGACACTTTGATTATCAGTTATATACCAAGAAAAAGTGTTTGACAATCGAAATTAATTATCGAAATTAGTTAATGAAATATGCTTTGTCTGTGAACAAGTTAACAAGACAAAACATTTTTTCAAAAGCTATTATCTGTTTCTTGCGTAATACCAAATTTATAATAATACCTAATTGCAAAATGAATTGTATATGGAGTTCATTAGCATAACATTTTGCTTTTATTTGTCCATGATTGATAGATGTTGAGCTTAGAGCACCTAATTGCTTAGATTACCTATTTGTAAACCTTGTAATTCCAATGAACAATAGTTAACAAATTAGACCTTTAACTAAAGCATCTGGTATTAGTTAAGCCATTACTACAGGACGTAATGATTATTTGAGTCTCACGTCTTCTGCGTTCAGCATCAAGCTAAACGACATATTATCACAGTATTAAACAGCTGTCAGTTGCTAGCAGCTTTCACTAAATCGGCTTTACCGTTTTATGTAATGGTCCCTTGCTAAGGTAAAGTACTCAAACAGCTAGAGAATGGGTCCGTGTAGTTATCTATCTACACGGACCCATTCTCTAGCTGTATGTCCACGTTGTCAGAAAAAAATAGTAATTCTAGCAAACCTTACTTAGTGGTCTGGTCTCATGAGAAGTGTATGCTCGACTCCAAAAAGTGTATCAGCAGAAGTGACCAACCAATGAAACATGTTCTCTATTGCTTTACACTTACGATGACTTATGATCGTGACTGGGACACACGAAGATTAAGTATAGTCTTAATTTGGACACAGGAAGATAAAATATGGTCTTAAATGGGACACAGGAAGATAAAATATAGTCTTAAATGGGACACACGAAGACGAAGTATGGTCTTGATTGGGACACAAGAAGATGAAGTATAGTCTTAATTGGGACACAGGAAGATAAAATATGGTCTTAATTGGGACACAGGAAGATAAAATATGGTCTTAAATGGGAGACACGAAGAGGCATAGCTTCAAAAGCAGTGCATGCATGACGAAGCATTAATTTAGTTGCAGTAAACACACGAAGAAGATGATATTAGCCTTGGCAGTTAAATTCAACTCTTATTAGAAATATGTTTTGTTTCGGGTCCTATAAAATCTGCCAGCTTAGATACGGACATCAAATTGAAAATGTTCAAGAAATAGCTTAAGGTTGTAACGCAGTACTATAAGTACTATTAATAATATCTCGTTCTCCACCTAACCATGTGGTTACTATAAGTATATAGACCTGCTATTTTGATAAAAGTATATTCATTATCTCCTTGAAAAAAAAGAAGAAAAAATGTAAATAAAATCTTAACTCTACCCCATACAGGTAAAAAAAAAACCTTTCTCATGTTAGTTTTAGTTTTGTATATATTTGTTTATGTTATGTTGTTGATAGTGTATCTCCTCCCCATGACCTGTCTATTTTGCAATACCTTTCTTCCATGTATTTCATGTACCAAATAGCGCCATACTTTCTTGATACCGGTTAATGGATTGTAAAATTTCTATCAAACTATGGGCATGTGATACGCATGGAAGTTACAAATCATATCTAGCATTCAAGCAATTTTATTCTGATATACTTTATATTAATATTTTTTCTATTGTTGGAAAAAATTTGGCATTCAAATTATTTCTTATAAAGTTTCTATTATTGTGTAATGATATCGAACAAAATCCCGGTCCTCTGCGCACTCTCCAAATTTCACATCTTAATGTAAGATCACTTAGAAATAAATTAGATATAATAGATAGTGAGCTGATTGAAAATGATATAATATGTCTTACTGAAACACATCTTGACCCGTTAGTTCCGGACTCTGCCCTTGTCTTAGACAGTTTTAGTAGTTTTCATCGAAGGGATAGGCAGGTAGGATTTGGTGGTGGCATTATATATATGTAAGCGAAGAAGAGATTTGGAGTCGAACAATATTGAAATTATTTGGTTAGAAGTTTTAGTAGATAGCCATAAGTTCTTACTAGGGTGTATATATAGACCAGAATCTAATGTAGAATACTGGCGAAAATAAGATGACACGTTTAATATTGTTTGTGATGATAATATTACTGATTTAGTTATAACTGGTGATATAAATGTTGATATGTCAAACCTTCAGCCACACTCTCATCTAGGCCGATTACTTACAAAACATAATCTAAACAGTTTTGTTAAAGAACCCACTCGCATTACTCCTACCTCTTCTTCTTCTATTGACATTGTTCTATCTAACAACAATCATCTTATAAGGGATACAAATGTTCTTGCTCCAATTTGCAGTGATCATTGTCTTATTAACTTCTGAATATCATATTCAGTATATAGACAAACTGCATATAAGAAAACGATATATGAATATGATGGTGTTGATATTGATAGGATTAATGATAATATTAGTAATATTGATTGAATATCTATCTTACAAAATAATGATGTTAACGAATTTAATAATATTTTAGTTGAAACAATTAACACACAAATAAATGACCATGTACCACAAAAAATAGTTACAGTGCGACCGAATGATAAGCCTTGGTTTACAAACACGATTAGATTAAAAATTAGACACAGGAACCGCACCCACAAAAAAAGCTATTGATTCAAATTCCCCTACTCAATGGGAAAGGTACAGATTAGTTCGAAATGAAACTATTAACCTAATTAGAGAAACAAAACAAAATTATTTCATGAAACTTGAATCATCGTTAAATAATAATAGCTTGTCTCCAGATAAATGGTGGAAAATTGCTAAATCTTTGTTAAAAATTGATAATAAGCAAACGTCTATCCCCCCTTTAAGACATATTGAGTCTTTTCTCCAACATCCTTTTGAAAAAGCGGAACACCTAAATACATACTTCTCTTCAATCTCCACTTCTTCTAATGATCTTGATCCTCTTCCCCCTCCTCCCGAGTTTCCTTTTAAGATTGACAATATTGTATTTACTGAACAGGATATCAAAGATCAGCTTTCTAATCTTAATGAAAAGAAACCTGCGGGACCTGATGGTATTGTCCCAAAATTCATAAATCTATTGACACCCTCTATTTCTATTCCTCTTACCCTTCTCTGTAATAAAACTATGGAAACCGGTTGTATCCCCTTGTCATGGAAAGCTGCTAACATCAATGCCATATACAAAGGGAAAGGTGATGTAAATGATATTTCCAACTATCGACCCATCTCTATCACCTCTTGCTTCAGTAAAATAATAAAAAAGTAATTTTTAAGTATCTTTATAATTACCTACGTGATTGTGAAGTAATCACCAAACATCAGTCCGGCTTCATTCCCGGTGATTCAACTGTGAACCAACTTCTTCCGATATACAATAATATCACTGACTCATTAGACAAAGGATATAAGTAAAGCCTTTGATAGAGTGTGGCATGATGGACTATTATATAAATTAGAATCTTATGGTTTTAAAGGGAAATTATTAGGGTGGTTTAGAAATTATCTTACTGATAGGAAGCAACGTGTTTTAACTGAAGGCATTTTCTCTACATTTAAAACTGTTAACGCTGGAGTCCCCCAGGGATCTGTCTTAGGCCCTTTTTTTATTTCTATTATATATTAACGACATAACTAATATTGCTACTAGTGATTGCAAATTGTTTGCAGATGACACTTCGATTAGTGAAGTAATTGATAATAACCAAATCTATGCTGCCCATACACTTTCACAAAATCTTTCGAATATAAGTACCTGGGCTCTGAAATGGGACATAAAGTTTAACCCCACTAAAACTGAATCATTAATATTTTCAAGGAAACGAAACGTCATTCATCCCGATATATACTTTGACAATAACACGGTTCATACAGCTAGCACACATAGACATTTAGGAGTTTTACTTTCTGACGATTGTAAATGGACTCATCACATAGATTATGTATACCAGAAAGCATTTAAAAGGGTAAATATTTTAAAAACATTAAAAAAAGAGTGTCACGTAAAACTCTTTTAAACATTTATAAAAGTTATATTTTACCTATTTTAGAATATGCTGATGTTTTATGGGATAACTGTACTGAACAATGTAAACTTCTGTTAGAGTCTGTCCACTTAGAAGCCGCTAGGATTATAACGGGATTGCGCAGAGGTACCTCCCATAATACTCTTTATAAAGAACTAGCTTGGGAATCTCTCTCTGATCGGCGTCAAAAACACAAACTTATTCTTATGTTTAAGATACTCCGTGGATATGCTCCACAGCATTTGATTGAAACTGTACAACCATTTTTTATATCAGCCTGAAAATGAGAGATATCCACTAAGGATGACAAGATATTTTAATATTCCTATGTGCAGAACTGCAAGTTACTATACTAGTTTTTTTCCAAGTACCTTTGGAGAATTTAATTCTTTCGCTTTAAACTTTGACTTATCGAATGTTAATACTGTTGCACAATTTAAAACACTCCTTTTAACATTAATAAAATGGAACCTAATATAACAAATACCTTTATAAACAAAGGTTCTCGAATTATAAATATTACTCTGTGCCAGCTCAGAAATTCCTCTAGCAATCTAAATTCTGACCTATTTCGCGATCATCTGAGAGATTCTCCAATTTGATCTTGTGGCCTTGGTAATGAAACAGCCGAACATTATCTTTTCATATGTCCTTTATTTAATGAACAAAGATCATCACTCAGAACCAACATACATAATTCTAATATCCCCCACTCGCATTTTAACACAAAAAATCTACTGCATGGTTGTGACAGTTGTGATGAAGAAAAAAATACATATTTATTGCAATGCATATCAGAATATATATCTGAAACTAAAAGATTTTTTTTAGATTTTTCTACTATGATAGGTTGGGGAGATACACTAATAATAATATTCATTTATAATGTAATGTTAAATGTTAAAATATTTTGTTGATAATTGTACTATACCGGATTTGTTTGGAGATGGTTAATATAGGCTTTGCCTGTTGCCAAATCCATTTGCATATTTTTTTGCAATAAAATTTGTTGAAATGAAATGAACAATTTGTGGTTGTAGTGAAATTGAATTCACTTTGTTAATACAGATTTAACAAAATATATTATTTTGATTTTTTTAATATGGTCAAGCATTTCTGACTGGGAATCCTTGTTTCGTAGCTTTTATTGCAGATATTGTTCTTACATGCTTTTTAGAAAAACCAGCTGGCGGCCTTATCATCATTTTCGGGTTCTTTAAAATACGCAATCATTTTTGCAGTGTAGCTCATTGCATTGATAGTCAAGTCGACACCAATTATGACATTGGGATACATATTTGGGAACTGACTGACAAATATTCAGCTGAACGGCTGTCTTTGTTAAACGTTTATTATGTGTAATTTGTCGAGCATTGAGACTATGGCACCATGCATCAAGTTAATTGTCTACATTGTATACAAGTGCCATGTCTGTTTACACAAGTTCACATCCACCGAAATCTCTCTCTAAATAGTCTCTCAGGAGTCTGCGCGTTACAACACTGCTAAAAGATTCGATACATCGCCTGTTTTTCATATCTTCGTTTTTGTATAATGATGCTTAATAGCCCACAATTCCATGAGAATCTAGAACTATCACAGTAAGTAAGTGCATCTATAGGCTGAGAATGGGTCTGAGCGGATGCAGTAAATACCACGTTTGTCAGTAAATAAAATACCATCACTCGAACAAAAGTGATTTACTAGTCTCCGAAGCACCATTCGATAACCGAAATTTATTTTGTTAAGCCTAAAAAGTGTAGCAGAAAATGAAATGTGAACGTCAAATGCGATAAAGACGGAGATGAGTGGATAAAACATTGTCAGGGATTTTCGTAGTCTGTCGGTATTAACTCCTAAGGACCCTGGCGGGTACACACGTAGGTTTGATGTTGACGGAACCTAATTTGCTGTCATACACTTTTCCGACAGAGTCTCCAACGTACAGCTTGGAGATGGAAGCTAGAGCTATTACGTTTAGTTTCGTGGTGTGCTATTTTTTGTCATTTTTAAAAACCTTGTTTTTATAAGTTGTGGTAAGGTACTCAATGTAGCCTAGGATATTAAGGTAATATCACTTGTAATATCTTTTTATTGAATGAGAGGAAAACAGTTATTCCGATATATATAAACTCTCAAAAATAAAACAATTTGAGATCAACAGCCACTTGGTCCTCACGACAATTTAAGGAATCACTTTCAATAAGGAATCCGTTCCGTAACATGATCTTGTTCAGTTCGTTCTAAACTTAAAGCAAATGCATATTTGATCATGCCTTGATGATTTAAGGTATTGACGGATCGCCAGCTGTCAATCAAACCGCACGTGACTTTGCATTTTGTATTGTGTGTGCTACAATGTTTGCTCCGACATTGAATAGAAACACGGCAATATTACACCTGGCGATCGGTCAATTATCGTCATTTAAAACACAGACGAAATACTTGTGGTATGGGGTTGGGGGTGGGGGTTGGGGTGTACTCTTGATAACGTTATATTAAAGCCCCATTATGTTTTGGGGTGAAAAAATATCGCCATAAAGTACCAAACTTTGCTGAATAGTAGAGCATATATCCTTATGAAAATATCCGCTAATAAAAAATGCCCAACTTCCATATTTTCGAAAAAACAATAGAAAACCCCTATTCGGAGAGGGGGAAATCCGTAGTTCCGCCCCACAGCCAAAACAATCTAGTACGCATGCGTAGGCACATATAAAGTGGAATTTCCCTAACAAATTAAACTTCAACATCATGCATGGCGAACGCAACTCGCCAAATATGTGTCAGTGATCGCGCACACATGGGTCCGTTCCTTCAAACGGCGATAATTTAGCAGTCAAGTTGCTCGATCGCGATCGACTGCACGTTACGAACCCATTTACATGTAGTTTCTATATAAAACTAGACTAAAACTATTCAAAAAGTGTTTGTTCTTGAATGGAAAGCAAGCAATTAACAAAATTATAATTACAAAGGTATTTGCTGATCTTATGTATTTTGTAATAGGGCCTAATCTAGCTTTATTGAAATGTACATCGAAACCGAACACACGTTTGTGTTACCTGATGAGGCCTCCCACGGGCGAATCATAGACATCTCGGCACTTGGAGACCTCGGCACTTGGTCACCTCGGCACTTTGATATTCGGCACTTGGTAATCTCGGCACTTTTATTTTCGGCATTTGGAGTGTTCGGCACTTTTGAAGAGAGTTCGGCACTTATTTTTTATTAAACATTATATAGTCTATTGATATACGAAAATAACGATTATTCTCCGTGAATGTATAATTTTCATTGGATTTTGGGAAATAGGTCATGCTAAAGGGGAATAACTCGTGTGTGCAGATGCACTGCAGCTGTGACGATCGGTGTAAATTATTTAGCGGAGGACCACGGATGGACAGATCAAAGTGTTCCGCTTGTGGAATCATACCACGCAGGAGATTTCAACCAGCCAACTTTTTGCGAGAGTGTTCGTTTTTTACTCTAGGTGTTGACAGTGGTTGAGTGACATATGATGATGTACGTGACAATGAAAGCGTGATGAGATGATGATGATGATATGGTGGCTAATTATAACCTGGTGTTTATGGCAATATATTGATTAGATGACATAATTGTTAGATGATGATATATTTGATTAGATGATAATATTTGATAAGATTATTGATTATATGAGCAATATGCTAGTTAAGATGACGATATGGTATCATTATAAGGGTGTTACATTGTGTCTAAAAGAAAGTAATCAAAGAATTTGAATACTGATTTTTGATGTGGGTAATGGTTTCATTTTGTTATCAATACATGTTCTCAACAACAGAACTATTTCTTGTAAATATTTGGGATACATCAACCAGACAAAAGCATATTGAGAAACGTCAACATTTTTTCTATCATGAAATACAGAAAAATGATCGAAATTACTCCCAAAATATTTTAAAGATTAAAATAAAAATTTATTAATATAACATACCTACAATCATATAGGTAAAAATAGTTGGTTCTCATACCTGTTTATGTCTGCATCTGTATGTTCATTAAAATCTACGATAGCGAGTGCTCCATATGGTCGTCCAATTTTCGACATTTTTTAGGCCTATATGTTTTCTGATAATAACAAGTGATATTATTTGTAACCATGGCCTTCTAATAAAGATATTCTTAAAAACACTATTTAAAGAATAAAAATATCATATCGTGATCGGCAATCAAACCGTTATTCCAGTAGGTAGCTTAGGAAGGACGACGAACAAACATAAAAAGTATTTCGCGAAAACTAGAGTAAACAACGAGAAATATTGGACAATTCGCTTAGATACATACAACATTTTTTGATTTACAATTAGTGGTAGTCCATATATTAGAGTAATATGAATTAAATATGAAAACCCGTTTTTTTTTTAAAATG